>PVIA01006207.1:0-101147 GCA_004024845.1 Tonatia bakeri
TATGTTATATTTTCTTTAAGAATTATTTTAGGGTCCTGCATTCAACTACAGGTATAGATATAGACATAGATATAGATGTTAAAGTTTTATTGGTTTATGTTTTATTGATTTTAAAGGTTATGTTTAAATATTTATATCATGATATAATTATTTTAAGTGTTTTATGTTTATAATCAGATGACATATGTCTTTGAGTATTTTTTAGTAAAATATATGAGTTCTTATAGATGAGAATATTAATTGCTTTATAACTCAATAGAAATTTGACTGAATTTCAGGTTCTCTATTGACAAACTTTTTCCCTATTGTCTGTTAGCTTTGATTTCTATGGAGCAAAATCCAGAGTTCTACCAGATATTTGGTTCATTTGTATTTTTTTTATTGGTCCAGACAAATTTGCTTCTGAGTTGAAATAAACATAAGATATCAGAATTTCCTTAAGTATTAGTCTCTTTACCTTAACTGTGTTTCATGCTTTGAATACTTTCAAATGCAAACACATGTGCTTTATAAAACCTAACGTTTTATTTTTTCTTTCCACTGTTTCTTTGTTGTTGCACTTGATCACTTTACTTGGTTCCTTTATTAACACAAATTAATTATATTTTTATCTGGCTATCAGAGATTTATTGTTTTATCCCTCCATCAATTCATCTATAGTCTAGTGGAATTCTCAAGACAGTGTACGGTATCATGGTGAAAGTATTCTTTCGTTAACCAGGATGTTACAGATTGCATCTTGCCATTCATGTTAGCTAGCTTCAGTTAGCTTCATCCTTTGCTAATCCAGAAAATGAGGAGAGTAACATTACCTTCTTTAGCAAGAGGTTTGGTAATTAACTGAAGTGATGCTTATAAAAACCTACTGAAATACTCCTAGCTAGTTACCTAAATAAGTATCAGTTATTTTTAGTGACTAACAATATTGCATTCTTTGGTTCTATATTGTCTGTCTTTAATCTCTTTAGTTTTATTATTTCAGTTCTGTTTTCTTCTCTATCAGTATCTTTATTTCAATTTCAAAGTCATATTTTATATATTCTTTTTTTATTGAGTTTTACTTGCAATTCAAACTTCTTAAAAATAAATAATGTATTTGTATTTTTTCTAATAAATCTTTTTAAAGACTTTTTCTCTTCTTTTTACCTTGAGTAAACATTTTTCTTGAATGTTACACAATTTTTCATGGGCGTCAGGTACGATTGAACAGTGTATGAGGCAGATGGCTAATGCCCTTGTGATAGTGAAGTTCCCATATTTCTGTGGTAAGGATCTGAAAATTTATCGTTTCCCCTGTCGGAACATTTTTCTCATTCTCTTTCAAGACTGCAGCAATCTTACACTAGTACTGACTTAGACTCCCAGTTTTCAGTGTTGATGCAACTTTTCATCTCCTGTGCATTCCCACACATACTTCAGTAAGGCCTAGGCTAAAAATAAGCAGAGACCCATAGCTATCTGCCATTTCAATCCAGACCTTTTCACTCTAGGTTTATGACCAGAAAAATGACAAGATAAAATAGTTGTTAGATAAAACTGTGTTTTCATCTATGAATAAAACTGACACTTTGATAACAATATTTCTTATCTAACTCTCCTAGATAGAAGGGTAATTGCTCATTTCTCATTATGCTCACAGCATTGTTCTTTACCTTGCATTATTAAACTATTGCTCAGAACATTCACACTCTCCGTCCATCACTGTACAGTGCAGAGCAGTGCAGTCCAGAAAAAAGCATGCCGCCATCCGCCTAGAAAGACCAAGGTCTGAAACCATGTTCCACAATTTATTAATTATATAGATACTTAATATTTCTGAAATTCAGTATTCTAAGTATATAGCAGTAATATTAATTTATATCAAATCATATAAATTAATAATATATCTATTTTGTCATAAAGCTTTTCTCAACTTAAAAAAGTAACGTTTTGCAGTTTATTGCAGAGACTGTCCAGTTTAATATTCAATAAATATCAGTTGTTAAATATCTCATTATTCTATTAATATATACATTTCTTTCTGATCTAGAATATAAATACATCAAAGAAAAGGACCATTAATATCTCTTTCACTGTTAGTAACTTACTTGGTGTCTTATTGATTAGACCTTTATTCTATATGAGAATATCACAGTTTTGGCATTTTTCCTACATCTTTTTTGATATGTCTTGACAAAGGAGCCTTTACTGATAGCATATTCAAATGCTACTACTAATAGTAATTATAACAATAATATCTTTCACTAAGCTCATTGCCTGGTGCATTGTAGATACTTTGTGAACATTAGGACTTTTGAGAATTTTGTGATAGCAGTCAATAATATCTTTTATTCACTTGTAGTTCTATATAAGGCATAGTAAAAATCATACAATAATTGTTCCACAAAATATACTCTCTTGTGAATATAGAAATGACATTTTTTACAGTGTTATTTATGGAATCATTTCTGAACTTTGTCACAAACATGAATTATGTTATATATCATCATTTAATTTTAGAATTTGTTCCCCTAGTTTTCAAGTTCTACTATTAAAAATGTTTATGTGAATTTGGAGTTATAATGGAAACTCAAATTTCAATCAAAAAAAATTTCACATTAAGCTAATAGGAGAACTTGTAGAATGTCTTTGTGAACTCGAATACAGACATCTTTCTTAACTAGAATCTGAAAGTTGCATGGGGAAGGGAAGGACAGATGAACTTGACTGCTTCAGAATTTGTGACTTCTGTTTAGCAAAATTAAAATACAGATGACAGATTGAGTTCTACTCTTTCCAGTATCTAGAATGTAGCACTCCCTCAAATCATCAAGGGGAAGATCAACAGTCCAACAGGGAAAAAAAAAAGGTGAGAAACATAAGACAGGTTTTCAGATGGAAAACGAGACAGAATATCTCATTGAATCAGTATATGCTTAACCTCACTGGTCACCTCCAGTATGTAGTTTTAAACATTGTACTACCATATTGGCCTCAGATGGGCCTAAATTAGAATGCTTGATGACATTAAATGCTACTGGTGATCTGGGGGACTGGGCACCTGTGTTTTTACTTTGGGGACTGAACAGCAGCGGAGCGATTCCAAAGGGCAATCAGGTGGAATGATGTATATGGAACACCTGTGACCCTGAAGCCTATGACCTCTAGGGCATATTCCCTGAAGAGTGTCAGTGATGTGCACTGAAGACTGGCACAAGCACAGCCAGCATTGCTTGTGATGGCAAGCTGCTGGAGATAAGTGGGGTAGCCTTCCTCAAGGAAATACATGGATAATGATGTGCATGTGCACACACACACAAGCATTTCTTGATCAAATGCTTTTAAGAAGATGGATATGTTTGCTATAGAACATCTATAGATAAGAGTAATAATTAATAACATTATTTATATATTTGACCCTTATATATTTCTTTCTATAAGCTATTGTCAAATGGGTATTTGTTATAAGCATTGATAAATTATTGTATTATTTAAAAACAAAAATATTGGTTTTTTTGTCTTGTAAATCAGGGCCAGTGAAGAAACATTAGTGATTAGTAGCTTGGTTTTATATATCCAATTTAACTTTTAGGGATATTTATTAAACAATTTATCATCTTACTATATTTATATTAAAATATTTATGGTTATGTATTAAATTATGCTAAAATTAAATAATGTAAATGATTTATGTGGCTTTTTCAAAACTATTATTTTATTGCTTTTTAACCTCAATTGTAGATATCAAATACTGTATTTTTCATGTAACAGACCCTATAAACATATACTAGCTAGTAGAAACAATGCTAATGGAATTTTCCAGTTATATTTAATTTGATGTACTGGAATTCTTAAACATATAATTCACTTGTGCACCAGCTTCTCAAAAATTGAACTTGCAGTAATTATACCCACACTCCCAGTATTCTTTGTGGAAACATTTCTGAAATTAATAAAATGGGAAGTATATATAAGTAATTTTGTATGAACACTATCCTCATATATATTACATTACAGGCATTGAAAAGGCTAAACTTATCCTACTAGGTGTTGATCTGGAACATAAAATACACTAAACTTTTGATCCATTTCATGCTATTGGAAATTGGGTGAAGAATAAGAAACATCCTCTTGTTACCAACAGAACCTATGTCTTACCCCAAAGTTATCCTGCACAACTTAAAAAGCTAGGAGGCTTGTGAAGATTATGCAAGTCTTCTCTTGACAAATATAAAATTTACAAAACAAGACTGAAGTGGAAATTCACAGCAGGGCAACAACAGTATGACAAGGTTCTAGTATCTTACAGAGCTTGTATCCCTGAATTTCTTAAAAATATAAGGTGAGTGAAAAAAAAGTTCATTCTGTGATTCTGTGAGGCTTGGTGGGATTGTATGTGCCTCACTAAACAGTGGAAACATTTGGCAGAGCACGCAGAACAACAGCCCATAGTACGCTTTCCCAGGGACCCTTTCTCAGCTCCCACAGCCAGCTTCTGAGTTACAGACAGAAAAGAAAGTTTCCTGAAACTAAACTATTAGCAACATTTAAATCCCCCAGCATCTTGAAAGACCCTGGGAGACTTGGCTTATTTTATGAAACCACAAACTGAAACTCTTGGTTTTAACGTTTGAAAGAAGTATGACCCAGGTTTGTTTTCAGACTTCTATTTTGCCCTTGCAGTGGGGCTACTCCTCAAACCACTACAGGGGAGTCGTTGATAACTCTGGACGCCGATGCCTGCGGGGCACGGAGAGATGCTTCATAAATCTTTTTCAAGCAGCATTCTTGATATGTGCCCACAGGGTCTCTTGGAAGCATCTGCTAAACTTTTCAATTTTTCTCCAAAAGTTCAATGTAATAGTTTTTTCTTTCCTGTTTCTGGTAGTAAGTTTGTCTTTAGCATAGGATGCATTTATCTCCCACTGCACTGACTATTTCAAAGTGAGGTACCATTACATTATACTTGCATTAGAAGCATTAATTTAAAAATAAAAAGAAACACGAAAAACAGTTGTTGGACCTGATCTCAGAAAGCAGATTTAGTCATAATACATGTGGATAGTTCTAAATAATCTACATTTTGGAAAAACACCTCAGGAAAATTTTATGTACAATGAAGATTTATGCAAATCACTTATATCTTTCTAACCCTTTATTTATTTCACATTCTTAAATAAGACAAATGAGTAATATCTCACAGGGAGTAGCATGTATATATCACTTATGTTATAACCTTACTGAACAACTCTTTACATTTGATCTATACTGTACTGGCCATCTCTTGTAACTTGGGACTTCCTTAGGTGCCCTTTTCATCCTTATGGTTGAAAACCATGATTGTACTCTTGTGATGAAAAGTTTAAAATATCAAAATTTGAATGACTGGGCGGCATGCTTTCAGAATCCTACTACTAAGTTTATACCCCCAAAATACCATTTCAAAATAAAGTATTCAAACTAGTGGAAAGATTTCAGAAGATATCCACCAACCCACAACTTAACTGAATGTATATGTTGTTTTTCAACTGGATTCAGTTACCTGGCGAACAACCACAGCAACAAATAGGCTGATGGTTAGGTAATCGGAAAAGTGAAGTTTCAAATGGAAAAAAAGAATTTGAACTCTTTTACAATGATATCATAAAAAACAGAAACAAAATTTAAAATAATTTTTAAGTGAAAGGGAATCAGATGATCAGCTTTACCTAGAAACTATTTCAAGTAGTTTGTCCTAATTAATTTAACATATAGCAACTTATTTCAAGAAAATAAAATAATGAAAAGTAGAATAACATTTATTGATCTTCTACTTGCGCCTGGCTCTATATATTTAATTTTCACAAAACCTGTTGAAAAACCTCAAGAGTGTCATAGTTTTAGTCAGAATCTGACCTTAACACCTATGGTTGTTGAATTTTTTTTTTACTTTCCACCATTATGTGGTTAAGGCTACTGTTTCCAGTCCTTGCCTACTTCCCTGAATGTACTTCCTACTACTGTCTCTCATTCCCTGACTTCTAGCATCTCTGTCTTTCTTTTCCTTATGTTTTTAAAAAAATATTTTTGACAAATTTTTAAAAATAATAAGAGAACTCCTGTAATATAGGTCTACTGATTACGTAAATGAAATTATTTATGTGACGAAGGTAAGATTTCACTTAATTGGGGTTCAAAGTTAGTGTTCTCTATCATCAAGCAGATTGCAAATATTTATCGGTAAACAAACAATCTTTTCTCGTGGGCTTAACAAAGACAGGCATCAGTCTAGACTTGGCTTATAGGCTACAGTTTGCCAACAAATGGCTCATTACCTGAAGTCTATATTCTGAGGGTTGATACTGAAAACATTTCCAAGATTTGGCTACAGCTTACCACCTTTTCATTCATATTTCTCATTACTTTCATTCATATTCTGCCCAAACTAAGGCATTTGCATTCAATATACATTATGTACTGTCCCCAAGTCTACTCCTTTGTACATCTCCAAATATCAAAATAGTTCAAGGATCTGCTCAAATGGCACCTTCCTTTTGAGGTTTTTCCTAAATCTCTAGCTGGAATTGATCCTTTCTTCCTCTGAATACTTATAGAACAGATATCGCTCATTCCTAATCACCCATACATACCTTATTCCTTAAACTAGACCTTGAGATCTTTGAACACAAGTACTATGCCTTGTTCATTTTGGTGTCTTCGTCAGTATATTAGCATGAATGGATATTCAAGGGGTAGTGTAGATTTTTGACTGACCACTGAGGGAGAATGATTCATATTAGACACTTCCTGATGTTGCTTATTTTAGAGTTGCTTTCCCATCCTCTGTTTCACTTCCAATCCATTTGTAACTAAACTAGCTCCCTGTATGATTTTTTTTTTCATTTAACTACATGGCATGTGCTCTGTGTCTCTCACAGGACCATGACAGATATAATTAATTTAAGCAATGCATATAAGCCATGAGAATTACTGCCACTCAATCATCCATTAAATTACAAGGAAGGAGAGCACTGAGACCAAAAATTCCTGAAGGAGGCAGTTAAGTAGGAGTTTTCCACACAATTGTTTTTTCTAAAAAAATATGTCAAAGGTTTCCATTTCCAGGGTTTTTGCATTTGCTATTTCTTTAGCCTTCTATCTCATAACTTAGGTCTCAATTCAAAATCCCCTTCCTCAGAGAAGCTTTCCCTAACCACTCTACCTAAGAAAATTCCTTCACTTATTCACACTCATACATTCATATGAGTCACTACACGTTATGCTGTTAATGAAATATATGAGTGTCTGAAATTATCTTATTTATTTAAATTTAAGTTTCTATCTGTTTAAACTAAAATGTTAAGTTCCCTGAAGGTATGTGATCACAATCTCTATTTCAGTCACACCACCAAAATTGTCATGCAATAAAAGACTCTCTCTCATTCTGGTAGATAGACATATAATATATACCTATCACGGGTGGACTGATTATTTTTGGATGATAAAAGACGAGATTTCCTTGTCAAGGAGATTAAAATAGATTATAAGACAGGATCAATCAATATATGTTAGAGTTAATTAAAAATAGTGCATCCTCTGTGGTGTTAACTTTCTACTGAGTTACTCAGAAGGCAGAGGGTTGGATGATAAGTGTGAACCCAAATAATGTGACTACTTCTTCACATTTCTGCAGAGTTTTATAGCCTATCATGTATTTTATTTTATTTGAGCCTCACAGGAACAATATAATGTAAAGAAATTGTCATTTTTTTTCACAGAGAGGTTAAATTATATCAAAAGCATAAATCCAGACATGAGATAAAGTTCCCTAAAGAAGACAGAACTTGTGAAAAATAATAAGCTCTTTTGTTTATTTTTCAGAAATGTAGACCAAATCTTATTTGGGGAAAGGAGGACATATAAGGAGCTAATAATAAAAAAATCTGCCACTGTTACAACATCTGTGACATTTGTTAGTATTCAGCTTGCTGAAAGCATCGCAGACTTATTACCTAAAATAAGCATATTTGTCAGTTTGTATGTTAGTGGATGGTGGGTCTATACCTCCAATTTTAGGATATTCTAGTGAATCAGTGGAGTTACAGGGAGATGTCATAAAATATATTTAGACACTAATTTAAACTAAATCATATGGCAGGAGCATTTGTTTCCAAACATCACATAGAAGAAACCAATTTTTGCTTATTTGTGTGTGCAGATAATCAATTTAAAAGTGTTGAGGAATAGCTTCTATATGATAGTTTTGTGCATAAGGCCTTCTGGCCCAGTGCTGATCTATTAGATGACATCTGTGTAGTATTAAAAGAGCCTAGAGATGAAAAAAAAAATCAGATGTTTCACACATAAAAGGTAATTGGTAAATTGGTAAATTCACAGTCCCTCAGTGATTTTCTTTCTTTTTTGGGACATGCTTATGTGCTCTGATTTTTACCCAGTATTTCAGAACCATTACTGCCAGTGATGAAAAACTAGAAACGAGGTTGCTTAGATACAGCAAATCCAGTATAGCCAAGGGGAAGTTGAAGGTCAAAGAGTGAATTAGATTGATGTCTTGCTCTTGTTTGAAAACAGAATTTATTTGTTTTGCTGACAGAATAGGAAAAAAATGGACAGTCAAGGAAGGGAAGGCATTATTTTTGCTATAGAATGAAATTCAGTAAGAAATCATAGATATAAGAAAAAGAAGAGTGAATATTATTATGGTAATAATCCACTTAGAATAGAGGGACTATAAAACTAAACACTCACTGCTTCTTCTACCAGAATAGATTGAGTGACAGTTTCAACTGAGGAATAATCCCAAACTAACCTTCATTGTAAATGACTGCTAAAGGGCAAGCAGAATTACAACATAACTGAATTATATCATTACAGTACTGGTTTAGCAGCAGAGCCAGAAGCACAATAGAGCTAAGTACCAAGCTCTCTCTACTAAAAAAAAAGAAAAAAAAAAAGAAAAGAAAAACTTTGTATATAAAGTGAACAACACAGGTAACTACTTAAATTTATATGTTGAACACTTGTTTCTTTACCTAATATTTTCAAATAAAAATAAAATAATTTGATGAACAAAATAAAATAATGATAAACCATATGACAAAGTCCCACAATTAAAAGAGAAATATTTTCCCCTGGCTGGCGTAGCTCAGTGGATTGAGCGCGGGCTGGGAACCAGCCATCGCAGGTTTGATTCCCAGTCAGGGCACATGCCTAGGTTGCAGGCCATGTCCCCCAGCAACTGCACATTGATGTTTCTCTCTCTCTCTCTCTCTCTCCCTTCCCTCTCTAAAAATAAATAAATAAAATCTTAAAAAAAGAGAAATATTTTTCAATAACTGTAATGTCACATTTTTCAAAATCTTATCCAGTGAATAATACTATGAAACCTAATTTTAATACTATAGTTCATATTATAACATCCTAATATAAAACATTTTAAAATCTCTTTATTTTCCATTTAGCATTAGTTTCTTAATTCTACTTGAACTAAAAAATGTATGCTCTCTAATATAAGCAAATTAAAATGACATTTTCTTTTCACCATATATCCTATAACACTTTCTTATTCACTTTAAATATTACAAAATGTTTGCATCATATAAAGGATTCTTGAAAAGTTATAGAACTTCTGCATTTGAAGAGACAGTGACCTAGAATTATATTAAAAGTAATTGTCACTATAATGAAATGTTGCAGGAGGACTAAAAGTTTCACTTTTAGAAAATAACCAATTTCACATCATTTAATAGCCCTTGATTGCACACACCACAGCTTTGGAAATAAAATTACTTTCAACATTTGTCCTCTTGCCAATATACTGAAACCTTCTACTTGCCCTGTCAGAAATCACCCAAAAATTGAGCTAGAGCTGAGTCCTAAGGGCCCAGAATGGGTTCCAAATCAGAATGTATCTTGTTTGTAGTGGTAGCATAATGAGGAGAAGAAATTATCATGAAAAGTTGGTAGAGTCAAATCAAATAAAGGTGAAGTAAATGTAACCAATTCCAGCTGTGCTGGATCAGGAAAGTAGTTATCACATAATGACAAATGAGATGGAGAAAGAGAGATGATAAAAGAGGTAGGAAGCAAATACAGAGAGAATGTAACAGAGTAATCCCTGACTGAAGTTCAGCAATATTTAATTCTGATTCTTACAGCTTTCCATTAATATGGTGAGACACTTAAGTAAGCCAGAGTGGAATGGACAAGGACATCACTGTAGATTGATTCCTCTCTGCGCGTTTCCTGAAACTAGGGGAAGCTGTAGAATGTGGCCTCAATTTAGTCCTAGAATCAATCACATTCTCTATGTTCAATTCTTGTGTCACTTTCAGAAATCCTTGGGTCAAAGGGCAAGAAGTTATCACAAATAAGGCTTGGTCCTTTCTAAAAGAGAGATCAAAGAAATGAAAATATGGTTATTTCTGTGTGAAATATAAATGTGATCTTAATCTAGACTAAAATACTTTTTTCTAAAAATTGTAAGGCTTCAGATAACATTTCTGTGACAGTGTCGAGCATGGCTGCTAAATTCATGCCAAAAGAAGCAAGGATGAGGACGGTGGGAGAGACAGGAACCATGTACTTTGATTTATCTTGAAGGATCATTATTTACGTAATGACAGTAATGTGTTTCTAAGTAAAATAACATCACAATAAACTTATAAACAAATACTGGAGGACGAATAATATTTAAGATGCAATAAATACCAGATTACCATATATCAGATTAGCTTCCCCTTTACATTTTGTTATAGGTGTGTCACCATTATGATTTATATACTTGTCCATTCCTAAGAAACCTACTAACCATTTTTTAAGTGTTTAATTTGTATGAAGGCAAGGGCTGCTGACCTAAGGTCATTCTTATCAATTGCACTAGCTGTTTTTTACTAATTTCATAAAATATTTTGGATATTCAGATACACAATCATATTGTTGCAAAATTTTGCCCCTATACTCAATGTTTAATTTAAACTAAAAAATATTAAATGCACCTGAAATTTGAAAACAGTATTTGTATGGTTTTACTGAACATCTCTTTGTTGGTTTTTATGTTCTTATGCTTTTAAATGGCTTTAGATTTTTTTGTTTATAATGATGTCCATTGTTGGCTTTGATAGTTAACTTTTGTAATATGTAAGCATTTACTTTATTTGTGTTTTTAGACTTTTAGAGACAAAAACACTACAAAATATTTGGAAACCATTTAAACAAAAACTATAAAGAAATATAATTGGAGAATAAAATGTAGATCTCTACATATAAAATATGTGAAATCTTATTCATAACCACTGGTTAAAAACCAATGACAAATGTTTATTAAAAAGGTATAGAGATTTTCAATTACACAGAAATCAAACATTAGCATAAAAATATATTATTAATATAATCAGTGAATAAATTACAGATTATAGGCAAATACCATATATCAGGATAAAACATAATATCTATACTAATATTAATATAAGTTTAATAATAATAATACCCCTTTATATAGATAAGAAAAAGTAAATGCTCTTTTTGGAAAAACGACAAACTTATAAACTGCGGACCAAAAAAGGGGCTACTTCCTAAACCAGACAAGCTCAGAGGAGACCTGTATGCAGACTTTACAAACTCAGAGACCTAAAGTAACCGTGCAGGATGGTCTGAAATGAAACTTCTAACTAAAACCAGGTCATGGTGGGTAGTTAGGTCCTAGGCTGCTAACTTTGTTGACCAAGGTCAGTCTTTACCTTCACTGAGCCTATCTACTTTCTTTGTTTTGAATCTAGAACAAGATACCTTTAAAACATCAGAGTAAGCCCCTTTATCCAGACCCCTCAGGGCACAGTCTCCCACCAGAGCAGGAGACGAAGAACCTCTCATCGCCATCTAGTTCCCAGAATACCATCTCTATGCACCATTAATGAGGGCTGCTTACTATCCTGTACCCACCAATGTAAAAGAAGCATTTGTATCTCCATTTTACTTTTTATCCAAGCTCAGAGATTTCTCTGTTTTGCCTTCTCCCGCCTCCCTAAACTACCGATTTCATGTAATCCCTCTATTTTTTCTGCTTTGATAGTAATGTATAGAATAACCTGCAAAGCTGACACTCTCCTGAGCATTTTCTCAGTACATTGAAATTTTATTTTCCAGCAATCCTTGTCAGTTTGGCTCAAAGAAACTCATAAAAATTCTCTACAAGTTTGGACATTTCTTGTGTTGACAAAACAAATCACAGATAAGTAAACCATATAAAAATGCTCAGATTTATTGGATTTTTTTAATATAAAGGATGCGAGTATTTTTAAAAAGTACATTAGATTTGTATTTGAAAACCTGTAGGGATTTTCAGCAGATTTTTTTAAATCAAGATACTTAAAATAGGTATATAATTATTCTATTCTCAAAAAACACATACATATTATACATTATCTTATATGAATATTAAGAATTAAGTGTTGCTGTATATATCAATTAGTGCTAGGGGAGGAAAAGGAAGAACAGAAAACAAAGAGGGTGAATATGCACAAAAATAGTATCCATTAATGAAAGAGAAAGTATGAGTATGTGAAAAATCATGTGAGTGTGTATGTATAAATACAGGGCCCTGCACAAGTAGTGCCTGCTTCAGCGAAGTTGGTAGGATAATGATATGGGTGTAACAATTCATAGTTTTAATTTGAACATTTTACCTAAAATGTCATTTTGTGTGCTTGACTGTAATATTGTTATATTATAGAATTATATGCTTATGATTTTATAATAAAATATTTTATAATACAAAAGGGGCATTATTTGTTCTGAACCCTGTATGTAATGAAAAATAACTACTTTTGTTTGGTAAGATGTCAGGAAATGTTATTTCCTTCCACATAATCATCATATATATAATTAAGAAGATAACAGAAGAAATAGCATGGTGCTGAAATAATTTCTACCCAGACAATGTAGTCAACTGTTTAAGTTTTCTTTTTATTTAAGTTAAAGTTATTTACCAAACAAATCAAAGTCATTTAACTATTCTTTTCATCATGGGTTTTAACAGTCCATATGTCAATGACAATAATATATCCCTTCCCCTTTCATTGCCCTGGCCTTTATTTAACATTTTTGGGTAGGACAGAAATTGGTGAAAAGGCAATTCTTCTTTTACAGACAAGAGAGAAATCCAGAGGTGTCCAAACTTTTGGCATCTTTGGCCACACTGAAAGAGGAGTAGTCTTGGTCCACACATTAAATACATTGTGGCATGTAATCACAAAAAAATCTCACAATATTTTAAGTAAATTTATGATTTGGGGTTGGGCCACATTCACACCCATCCTGGGCCGCATGCAGTCTGTGGGCCACAGGTTGAACACCTCGGGAGACTTAGGAACAGACCAAGATCTTGGTACAGTTTTTTTTTTTTTTTCTTCAGAGAGAATGAGGAATGGAGGGAGAAAGAGGGAGAGAAACAACAATTTGCCATTCTACCCATTTATGCATTCTTTGGTTGCTTTTTGCATGTGTACCAACAAGGGATTGAACATGATTGGTGTATCAGGATGATGTACCAACCAACTGAGCTACCTGGCCAGGGTATGCATTTTTTATTGTTGTGTTTTGCATGGTGTTCATCCTCTCAGACTGTTGGATATTGGTCTGAGAATAGTTCCTACATTAATCCTGTCAAGACGTGGATGTTCAGAACAAGCTCCACTCCTTAAAGCCACAAACCGGGGTGACCACTGATTTATGCCTTTCTATGTTGCCGGTCTAGTGAAAATCAAAGGAGGTGGATGAATTATGGGAAATGAGCCTCACTGCCATTGTTTCTTCTTTCTTACCTATAAATAAAAGAGATACCCTGTGGTAGTCAAGTTAGCATTCTCTGCTTAAAAGATAAATACCTACATTTCTGTGCCCCATTTAAACAGGTGCTTATTTCCTACTCAAAGTTCAAGGTATTGCACAGTGACTTAGGCTGAAGGAGGCCCTCCCACTTTTTATTCATGGTTTCCCAGATTGCCCCCAGGGAGAGAGTGGAAAATTCTATAGGTATTTGTGTATGAGAGAGATTTCAGTCCCCAGTAACTCAGTTCCTGATTTACTAACTGAAGAATTGTTTGTTGGGCTCTAACACACTAATCACCAGGATGGATTCTAGGATACAAGAGAAATTTTTCACACATTCCTTAGCTTCTTATCACAAATGTTTTATTGACTGAAAGAGTTAAAAACACCACTAATTTTGTGGCCAAGGAAATCATCATTGATTTAAGCTATCCTTCGATTAATAGGATTTTCTGAAATTTTTCAGTTGAAGAATGTCTATAACTTATTTTAAGAGCATACCCTAACCTGCCTTG
The DNA here is from genome assembly GCA_004024845.1 of Tonatia bakeri. Classification (NCBI taxonomy): domain Eukaryota; kingdom Metazoa; phylum Chordata; class Mammalia; order Chiroptera; family Phyllostomidae; genus Tonatia; species Tonatia bakeri. The sequence continues at coordinate 14,322 of PVIA01006207.1, forward strand.
AATCTGACACTTTCATCTCCTATCAGCCTTGAATATAATCTAGTAACTGATGCTTTATTTCCAAAGATCCTTGGAACATATCCTGGGCTAAATCTAAGTAACTCTTGGTAATTTTTCCTACACTAGCAAGTACAACAACATTTCTCAATATCAAACTCATAGTAAAGTGAGCAACTGAAAATTAAATTTGAAGTATACATAAGAAACATATTCAATTAGTTCAAGTTGTTGTTAGGTAGCATATGCTCAGCTTTCAGTGAAGGTGAACAAATGAAGATAAATGAGAAACTGAAAGAGAACAAGCCAATATGTGCTTTTCAGAAACACTATTCCTAAAGAACGTGTGCTTTCTATTGAACAAAGCAGCCGAGCTTTTTCTCAAATGGATAGTTAGTGAAGTGTATCAAAACAGGCTTGTAAAGAACAATAAATACAATTTAATGAATCAGAGTGAAGAGAGAATGACTCACTTTCATATAGCAATGATATTCTAGGCATTGAAATTTTTTTAAAAGATGAAAAGAATTACATAGGTTTCTGATCTTGATGTTTATTAAATTGTTTTTTCTATGTCTGAAAATCTTTAGAGAAATGTCTCCAACAGAATAGCTCTGTTGAAAGCCAAATAAAATGCACCATGAATACACTTTTTCACTTAGTATGCAGGTATTATTTCATGGACAATTCAGGGAAAAGTGAAGAATTCAATAGAAAGTTCCATTTTTACAGTTTGATGATTGTGATTAAAGAACCACAAAAATGTTCCTTTTGATATTTCTTATTTCCTTTACAAGAGCAGCCTACTGCAATTTCTTTAGTTTTCTTTCCTCTTAACTATATGGTATAATGTATCAATATTGACTTTCTATGTTTTAGAAGTAAGACACCTAAAGCCAACTATTTCTGGAGAATCAGTTGATCTTATTCACAGGGGGCCACAAATATCTTAAAAATTCAAAATGTCCCATAGGCATTTTAAATAATATATACATAAAATACATAAATTATTATTATTATGGCGATACCCATGATTATGCCTGTAATTTTAAAACATGTCACCTAAAGAGTTATTATACATTTTGTCTTAGGAATGTAACTTCTATCCTTGGTCTATTTTAGCACATGGTAATAGGTGGTAATAACATAACTTGGTTTGTTGGACAATCATTTATATTTGTTCTTATGTTCCTTCCTAGATAGTTACTCCAGTAAGAGAGGGGGAACTTATCTCTATAATTGGATCAACCATAGCAATAAGCACATAATAGGTGTCCAGGGCCTATTAGGTGTCTGGTTATTGTCTACTGAATAAATCAATGCATTCTAAATTTTGACAGTCATTATTCTTGATGCCATAAAAAATTACTTCTTGAAGTGTGTCAGTATTTTCTGAGTAGCTTTAGGCATTCCTTGGAAAATGGGATCTGTGTGGGAAGGGAGTGAAGCCATGAAGGCACTATTTCTCTTTCTAAAACTTCAATCAGAACACCTTTATTGTTCTTTGTTTTTAAAGAAACTCTATTCATAATAAAATAAAATTATATAGACTCAATTTTCCACAATGATTCTAATTTATGTGGTGCTTAACAACAATAACAATAACAATACATTACACTCTACAGCATTTACAGATAGTGTAAAAGATTTATCTTTGTCCTCTTCTTTTCCCCTAATAATCATTAACTCAATATAGAATTACCTAGTGACTACTTAGTGCCAAAAACCCTGTTAGGAATTTGTGCTATAAGAGTAAACAGAGTAAGCCTTGCACTAATGAAAAGTTTATGTTAAAAAATATATGAGTGAAATTAGAAAAAAAAACAAAAAAGCAAACACACATTAAGTAAGATGTTACAGAAAAAATAAAGGAATATAAGAGGTGAAGGGACTTCTGTAAAATGAGAAAATTTTACATAGTTGGTTATAAAAAGCGTTTTGCAAAGTTAACATCTGAGAAACTTCTGAAGAAAGTAAGAGAAACAGCCATGGGGTACTCTGAGCAAGAGAGGAAAACAGAGGGAACGTCATACAAAGGGCTTTAGGGGAAAGTATGTGCTGTGCTTGGGGGACAGAAAGATGTGTGGCTTGAGTGGGAATAAGCATGACAGAAGAATCACGGGAAATAAGGTCACAGCAGTAGTCGGGGTGAGCTCATAAAGGCCCTGTGTTTTTGAACAAATGACTAGCCTTCTCGTACAGAGAAGCTGAGATTTCCTAGTGAAGTAAAATTGCATTCTCTCTGGAAACGGTCTCCTACTGGTTGGTGGACTCTCCAGTGACTCTTGGTTTTATGCAGATGAGCTAATACTTAAAACTTGTGTCATGTGTTAACTAGATAATGTTACAAAAAGCATAACACCATCAACCAACCCCATGGTGCAATCACTATGTATTGGTATTTACAATCATCATCTCATTGAAATCTCACATAAAACCTATGTGATGGGTAGTTTAATTTTCACACTATATATAAAAAGCCCAATAACTAGAATGGCTTTTAAAAAAACTTGTCTTAAAGTTAGAGCTTAAAAAATTGACAGAAGAAGGAACAAAAATTAGGTTCGTGTGATTGAAAATACCAGAGAGGGAAAGGAAAAGGAAGAGGGAAAGAAAGATGGAGGAAGAGAGGTTGGACAAAGTCTGATCACATCATTTACAGATGACATCACTTAATGCTGGATACAATGATAGTATTTTATATACAGCATCTCACTTACCTAGACCTAAATATGTGTGGCCTTGAGATTTTAGTCTAGAGATTTGATCAGAAGCTGTGTACTAAATCTCAACTATCTGAGATTAGTGGCCTACCACAGCAGTTCTCTAACTATTCTTTGACAAGGCTTAACATTTCTTTGTCCTGGCCTTGGTGGTTGGGAAAGAGGGGCATTCTCAATGACCTAGGCTGCTTCACCTTCATCAGAGCAGTTCCATTTGATTCTGCTTCACATGAAGAGATTCCTTGTAAGATTTCATTATATGATGTGTTTAAGCATCTGGCCTACTATATCCTTCAAGATTAGGCAGACTGTCACCAGAATGTCCTTCAATGGCAAAGAGTCCTCTTTTGTAATGTACCTGGATAGAGTCCTCAGTGCAACCCCCCTACTGCAAAGACCTAAATTTTGTCAGCTCGAGCTGCTCTAACAGAACACCATAGATTGGATGGTTTAAACCATGGATATGCACTTCTCACAGTTCTAGAGGCTGAAAACTCCAAGGTCAAGGCACTGGCAAATTTGAAACCTAGTGATGGTCCAAGTCCTGGTTCATCAATGGCTGCCTTTCCACTGTTCCTCAAATGAGGACAGAGAGAGAAAGAGCTCTGATCTTTCTTCCTCTTCTTATAAGGACACTTATCCCATCATTGGGGCACCACCTCATGACTTCATCTAAACCTAATTATTTGCTGAACATCCCATCTCCAAATACCTACATAATGGGGGGTAGGGCTTCAATGTATGATTTTTGGCAGGACGTGATTTGGTCCATAGCACATGTCCTCCTTCTATTAACTGTTGAACTGAATGCATGCTTATTATAATATTTCCAGCTTCTGTCTATATTATTTTTTTCTAACATTGTCTTTGGTTAAGTAAACTTCCTTCCCTAGTATTTGATTCTATAGTCTGAAATCATTTCAATACAATTGAATAGTCAAGTTGAATATAAATTATTTTTCCAGTGATTCCTGAAAGTTAACAGATTATCCTAAAAGAAACACCAATTAGTCTTTAGTTACTAAAGAAAGAATAAACCTATTTTAAACTTACCTCCTTTAGATTGATATTTTCTTAATAATGCTATTATACAAATTTTTTGGTTCTAAATATTCACAGTCAATGAACATATGAAATGGCTGGTGCTTATATTTGTTCTAAAATATTACATATGAAAAAATGCCACACATTGTAGAGAGAACTGACTGTTGAAATGATTCAAAAATTCCATGCAAAACAGCTAAATTTTTCCAAAGTCAGGAACTGAGAAGAGAATAACAACTTCTTTGAATTTGACCCTCTCTTAAAACTGAATTTATGATATGCCTTTGTAGTTACCACAAAATTTTAAATTGTTTATATTTCATTCACATTAACATATTATGGTCTTACATGTAAATATCAGATATCAATCACATTCTTTTCTTCTTATCACAATCATTGGATGCTTCTCCATGGATACATTTTAATTTTAGTCAACTACTGTACTTAGCAAGTGTTATTTAATAATTTCTTTTTTAACCTACTTAACCATAGATGAAATATATAAAAAATTCAATACAAATGAATTAAATGCAAAGATTCTTCTTCTTACTATTGCCTCCTACATCATATGAGTTCAGATACACATAGTTTTTTTTTATTTAAAGAATTTAATTAGAAGGAAAAGCTGAGAAAAATTATATATATTATATATGTATATATATGTATGTATACACATATATTTGTTTAAATGTTAAATATTTAGATAGATGTTTAAATATTCTGGGCCACAGTCAATAAAATAGAATCATTTGCTCTTTTAATTGCCCACTACATAATCTGATTATCATCCCTAGATCATACCATTCTTGTTTCCATGTAAAAATGAAAACTTGCTAGCAGACTTCCTACTCAGTAAAAAAATAAATGTGAAATTATCATATAAAATCATGCCTGCTGATCTTCATAGCACTTGAGGTCCCAGGGGCACTGAAAATATAAATTTAATTTTGTTTACAGCTATTCACAGATCTATTTTCTATTTATAGCTCACACAGATGCAATTAGGTAGTCCATTATTTGATTAATTACATAGCTATCAAATCATTCAGGACTGCCACTGTTTCAACAGCAGTGGGAAAATATTCTTTTGTGACCGTATATATACACAGCTATTGTGGTCTAAATTAATATTCTGGCATTTATATTGAAGTTAAAATTATTTCTATCAGGCACAGTAATTTGATGACAATAATATATTTCTATAGAAAAATCAATGGGTAGGTTGCTATTATAAAAATATTTTAAATATACTCTTTTTAAAGAAAATCATTTATAGATAAAAGTAGAAAGTAGGATTTTTTTAATATTTTAAGACAAATCCTCATTTCCATGCAATCATATTACTGACTCCTAGAGGAAATTACAAAAAGCAGTGAAGGATAAACAATAACTTTCTTAGAAAGTATCCTGAAAATATTTTTGAATATGCCCTATGAACCTGGCATGATTCCAAACTATTTTTATTGGCAATGGACAGACATGAGAGAGAAGAAATATTCTGAGGAAGAGGGTACCATTTTTTTAATAATTTAATAATCACTCAAAGGGTGTTTTTAAGTAAACATAGTGTAGACCCCTATAGAAGATAAATTAGAAATTAAAATAATCAGATATTGCTGTAAATACATACAGTTTTAAAAATATAAGATAGGTTTTATAAAGTGGGGCAATTCTAAATCTACCTGACACAAATTTAAGACAGTTAGAAAGAATTCAGAAAAGAGAGTCAAATAATGTTTGTAAACTTACATAAACACTTGCGTGCAAATGTGGTGCAAAGAAAAATTACAATGGAAACAATGCTGTACTCAGAAGTGAATGACTGAACATGTCACAGGAAAGAGAAAAAACCTACTGAATATGGCAAAAGCTGCAGATATAAAAAGAACCTATTGAATACAGCAAAACAGCAAAAGTTGCAAATACAGCAAAATAAAAGTAAATTATACAGGAAATATAAAAACACCAAGTAAGTGGAAATAAAATAAAGGAGCAGAAATAAGTAAAAGAGAAAAAAGAAAATAGAACAGTAAAAAAAGACAGTTCTCTAAAAATACAAATCAAATAGACAAGCAGTTAGCCACATTATTTGAAAAAGGAAAAAGAGAGACAGACAGTAAGAGGTAAAATAATGACTAAAAAGTGGTCCACAGCTATAGGTATAGCGGAGGTTTAAAAACATCACAGATATGAGCACAATTCATCATCAACCTACTTTTGAATACATAGATAAACCACATTTTTATTAAAATAATCTAACAAATATGAATCAGGAAGAGTTTTAAGAGAAAAAATTAACATACACAGATGATCAACATGGATAAATAATTAGTCAATATCTACTCTTCCAAATGTATAGGCCTTTATAGTTGGACAAGTGAGCCTAGCCCACACTTTAAGCAAGAACTCTCAAATTTGATCCCTTGCAATCTTTGAACATACTGGCTATACACCTGACTCTGGGCTGTATACTGGCTATTTCCTCTGGGATCATCCTTTTCCTTCTTTCTCTACTCTTTATTTGAATGTCACATTCTCAATGAAGCCTATTGTGTCTACTCCATTACAATATGAGCTCCTTGAAAGCAAGGACTGTTTTCTGTTTTATATTCATTGATGTATCTCCAGAGCCCAGAAGAGGGTCTGGGACATGATAAGAAGGCAACACTATGTGCTGAGATTTTTTAATATACATGCATACCTTTGATTCTAAACCTGAAGGAAAAGAAATTATAGGCCAAATTCCCTCCAGTTCATAAATAGAAAGTTAATAAAATAACAAACTTAACTTAATAATGTGCACATGTATGCATACATAGGTGTATATAGAAAGTCATCATAAGAACACACTTCTGTGTTTCTTTATTTCTGTAATGACTGGTGTATTAATATTATACAATGTATTAATATATATCATATTCACAGATCGAGGGACCTAACCCATAAACATTCTCAATAAATGTAGAAAGGGATTTCATTTAACATTCATTCATCATAAAAAAATCTTAGAAAATTAGAAATAAATAGAACTTTAATAAGTGCCTTTAAAGTATTTATAAAAACACATAATAAATAACATAGTGATTAAATATTAGAAACACTCCCTCTAAAATAAAGAACACAGCAAAGATGACTGCAACACATGATCTTTTCAAACAATTCAGTGCTATGGATCAAAGTCATAAAAAGAAAAAGAGATGTATCAACATGGTAATGGAAAAAATCTAATAAAGATAACATGCTTTAAAAAATATAAAAGGCCCTTATTTATAGGGAATAAAGTTTGCTACATAGAATGTGTAAGAGAAACTAAGAACCATTACAGTGTAAAAGAGATATTAGCAAGTTTGGTAAAAAACAAATATTTAAAAGTTGGCAATGTTTCTTTCTATGACTCTGTAATGACCAGTTAGGAACAAAATATACAATAACAACTAACATAGAAGCAACCAAAATGTCTTTTTCTTATTTTAAAATGTATGTATTGACATCAGCATGAAGGTGAAGTACAAGATACCAGCCTTCATCTTCCTGACCAAAACCAAAACAAAACAAAAACAAAAACAAAGGAAAAAACAATTCTACAGCTATTCACAAGTGAAAATAGCCCTCAGAGGCCTCCAGGATACAGTTAAAAGTCAACAGCAACACAGTGGAACAAAAAAACAGAGAATAACCCCACAGAAATTATCGCTGAGAAGAGGCCATAACTGAAACATAAGAAATAGTGAGAAACTGAAAACAAGGGCAAGGACTGTATTAGACACGTGGTGGGCGCATCTTTGCCCCCGTGGCCTGCTCTGTGGAGGCCTTCAAAAGCATTCACAACAGCCATGGACTCCCAGCAGCCTTCGCAGAGGAGAACCCTGTAGGGTTTGTCAGTGCACACCTCCACAGCCTGCTCTAGAGAGGACTCTTAACAGCTTTGCCACTGAAGTAACCAGCAGCCATAGCTGCTGAAAACCCTTTGGGAAGGAGATGCTACTGCACTTCCCTCAAGCAGAGCTGAAATTATGCTGCCTTGGGTCAAGGCTGCCAGCCCCCACTGCCTTGTATATGCCCCAGAGCCTTCGTGCCTGACCTCAGAGCCTGACCACAAGGTCCCTCTGTGCACACAAATGCTTCACACCCTGGCTCTGCAGTCACTCTACATTTGTCTGTGCTCCAGACTCTGGGCCTGCAGCCGCTGCCCATGTACCTGTGTTTCAGGTGCCACAGCCAAATCTGCAGGCTGGCCAGAACCCACAATCCCAGATTGCTCTCACTCTGTATGTGCCCATAAGCCACACCTGGCTTTGTGGCCACTTGGCACATCTAATGCATAATTGCTGCTGTGGCTAGTCAGCACCCTTGAGCCTGGAATCACTGTTACTCCATGAACACTCATGCACCAGTCCCAGCTCCATGGCTGCTCTGCGCATGTCCATTCCTCTGGCACTCAACATACACCACTGCTGTGAACTAACCAGCACTCAGAAGCCCAGGGCTGCAGTCACTCTGCAAGTGCCTGTGTTCCTGTCCCTGGCACTACAGTCGCAGCACAGGTGCCAAACATTGGAATTAGTTCTGCCATCACTAAAAGTGGGCCTGTATGCTGAACCTAAAGCCAAGAAGAATCCTCTCTGCTATGACATGCTCCATGGAAGGAAAAAAATCAGGTGATCCTCAACAGTCTTTACCACCAAAGACCACAATGTCCCCTCACCAGTGCTACAGAAAACCATGGTATTTGTCATTAAAAAGCTGTAATATTATCTGCTGCAGACCTCAGCTAACATGACTGCATGGGGATTATGCCACTGGGCCTTTCCTGGGGGTAGAACTGGAGCAATTCACCCACAAGTTCTCTCAGAATCACTTGTAGGTGTAGGTTTTTCCCGACTAAATCAGTCTTAAGTCTGGAAGAGATGATTACTCCATCAAATGCACAGCCATCTATATAAGTCTATGAGAAACACACACACACAAAATCAAGGGAACAACATCACCAAAAGAATACTGGAAAACAATTTCCAGTAATTGATCCCAAACAAATGGAGATCTATAAATTGCAAAAAATCAAAATAATTTTTCTAAGAAAGGTGAATAACTACAAAAAAGCACAGGCAACTCAATGAAATCAGGAAGAAGATACACCAACAAAACTAGAAACTCAAAGGAGTGATAGAAATAGGAAAGGAAAGAAAAGGAAAGCAAAAGAAAGCAAAGCAAAGCAAAGCAAAGCAAAGCAAAGCAAAGCAAAGCAAAGAAAGAAAAGAAAAGAAAAGAAAAGAAAAGAAAAGAAAAGAAAAGAAAAGAAAAGAAAAGAAAAGAAAAGAAAAGAGAAAAGAAAAGAGAAAACCACAAAGAAATTCTGGAGGCGAAGAATACAATTAATGAGATGAACAATGCAATAGAAAGCAAAACATTGACTTGACCAACTAGAAGAGAATCCATTTACACAAAGACAAGTTATTTCAAATCACCTAATCAGAAAAGGATACATAAGTACATAAATGAATACATATATAAGCAAAAAGAATGAAGAAAACCTACATCAATTTTAGGATACTGCCAATTAAAACAATCTTTGCATTACAAAAGGCCAAGAAGGAGAAGAGAAAGGTCCCAGAAGCTTATTTAAAGAAATACTGCCTGAAAACTCCCCAAATTTAGGAATTGATATGAACATACAGGTACATGAAGCTCTTTGGTCTCCATTCTGATTCAATTCCAAGAAGACTTTGCTGAAATATATTATAATAATACTCTCTAAAATTGAAAACAAAAAGAGAATAACACAAGCAAGAGGGAAAAAATACAAGGCAATTCCCATACACTATCAGTGAATGTCTCAGGAGAAATGTTGTAGGACAGGAGAAAGTAGGATGAGAGATATTCAGTGTACTGAAAGGAAAAAACTGCCAAACAAATGGTTAAAAAGGGCAAAGTTCTTCAAAAGTAAGGAAGAGACAGATTTTCCCAGACATATAAAAGCTGAGGGAGTTTATTAACTCTGGGCCTGCCTTATAAGAACTCACAATGAGAGTTCAACCTGAAACAAAAGGATGCTAATTAGTAACAGGAAAATATATGAAAGCATAAATCTCACTGGCAAAGGTAAATATATAGTCAAATTCAGAATAGCCTCATACTGTAATGGTGGTATCTGAATCTCTTAACTATAGTATAAAAGTTAAAAGATTAGAGTATTAAAAATAACTATCACAACAATAACTTGTTTAATGGATATCAATATAAAAAGATATTAATCATGACATAAAATGTGATGGAAGAGTAAAGGGGTAGAGTTTTTGTATATGATTGAATATAAGTTATAATCAGCTTGAAACAGTGGTTTTCAACTAGTGTGCCCCCCTCGAGAATTTTTAAAACATGCAATACCTGACTATTTAGTCAAGGGCACTAATCTATTTTCCTTAGATTGTTAAATAAAAAGATAACAGCCAACACAACAATAGCTGTCTGGTGTGAATACTCTGCCATATGTCTTATACTAGAGGTGCATCTTATTGGTCACCTCACATAATAAGGTTGCACCTGATTGGTTAATTCTCGGTATCAGAAATCTTTGTATACAAATCTAGGCACCTGCTTGCTTATTATTTATTTATTTATTTATTTATTATACATTTTTTTATTCTGACCTGAGGACAGTTCTTTGTTGCTTTTAGAGAGAGATAAAGGGGGGAGAGATAAAGAGAGAGAGAAGGAGAGAGAGGAAGAGAGATATCTATGTGAGAGAGAAACATCTTTCAGTTACCTCTGGAATGAGCCCCAACAGGGGATTGAACCTACCAGCCTTCAGCTTATAGAACGACACTCCAACCAACTGAGCCACATTGGCCAGGGCTGCAACCGATTATTTAAAAAGTGACTTTGCATCAAAAAGGATAGGTAATAATTACTAATATTATTTTTAAATCAAACAAAATTATACCTATTTTTGTCAGATTGTCAAAAAATATATTTTCTGGTGTGCTGTAGAACTTCAGTAATTAGTTTATGTGTGCCATGAGATAAAAAAGGTTGAAAATTGCTAGCTTAACAGAGATATATCTATAAGATATTTTATGTAAATCTATAGTAATCACAAAGAAAAATCCTGTAGTAGATATGCTAAAGAGAAAGAAATCAAAGCATATCATTATGGAAAGTAATTATATCATAAAAAGAAAGCAATAGGACAGCAAAAAAGAAGCTACAAATGCTAAAAACAATAAACAATGTCTTTTTCAATCAATAATTATTTAAATGTAAATGTACTAAATTCCATTGAAAGACACAGAGTGACTGAATGGATAATAAAAAGTACAACTGTGTACACTTAAAGAAGAGTTAGTTTTAAGGACATATAGAGATGAAAAAATGTGTGTATGCAAATTGTATTTGCATATACAATGCAAATGAAAACCAAAGAAAGCATGAATAACTACATTTATATCAGGCTAAACAGTCTTTAAGTAAAAAAGAAAAGAGCATCTAAAGACAAGGGAAGTCATAATACAACGAGTAAGGACTCTGTTCATCAAGAAGATAAAACAATTGTAAATATTTATGCACTAACCATTGGAACACCTAAATATATTAGGCAACTATGAACAGATCTGAAGGTACAGACAGACAACAATACATTAATAGTAGGAGACTTCAACACTCCACTTTCAACAGTGGACAGATTATCTAGACAGGAAATCAATAATAAAATAATTAACTTGAACTACACTTTAGGCCAAAGATACCTAACAGAAAAAGACAAAGCATTCCATAAAACAGTAACAGAATACACATTCCGCTCAAGCAGTAACTGAACATTCTCCGGGATAAATTATACCAAATTCCTGTTCCAACTACGATACAAAACTCAAAATCAATAACAAGAACAGAATGGGAAAAATTCACAAATGTGTGGAAATTAAACAATACTCTCCTGAATAATCAAAGGATCGGAGCAGAAATTAAAAAGGAAATAAAAAATACCTGAGACAAATGAATGTGGGAGTGCAACATTTGAAGACTTACACAATGCAGCGAAAGCAATTCTGAGACAGACGTTTATAGCAATAAACACCTAATTTAAGAAAGAAAGATAGATCTAAAAAAAAGCAACTTTACGCTTCATAAAAGTAAAAAATAACAAATTAGGCCCAGTTAGCAGAAGGAAGAAAATAATCAATATCAGATCGGAATCTTTTTCAGCATTAGAAAAGAAGGAAAGGCTGCAACTTGTGACAACATGGATGGATCTTGAGAGCAATATGCCAACTAAAATGAGCCAGAGGGAGAAAGACAAATAATGTATGGAATCACTTATTTATGGAATCTAAAAACAAACAACAGAAAAAACAAAACCCTAGAAATAGTGGTGGTTGCCAGGATCAGTCAGGGGGTGAGGGAAATGGGGAGAAACTGATCCTGGGATATAAATGTTCCATTATATATTAAATATATTCTGAGGATCTAATTATAGCTGGATGGTTATAACTAATAATATATTGCATACTTGAAATATGTAGAATTTTCAGACACAAAAAGTCATAAAAACACAAACTGATACTTTTCATGATGTTCAAATTCAAACTTCTCCATATGAAATAATGTCAAAACCAAAGTGGAAATGAAGCAGAAGTGGGAAAAATACTATCATAATTAACTAGCAAAGACTTTGTGTACAGAATACACAAATTATAAAAGCGAGGCAAATTAAGATATCAATAAAAAACAATTCCATTTCATTCATATTGGCAACAATTAAACTTCTGAATACTATATGATTTTGAGAATGTTAGTAGATAAGTAGTTAGCAATTAGAACAGTGAACTGACAGCATGGGACACACTTAATAATATATATATTCTACCACTGAGAAATTCAACAGTTGTTTATCCTAGAAAACTCTTCCACTTATACACAATATAAACTATATAAGTATGGATATTGCAGCATTTTTGAAGTCAATGAACAATTTGAAAACTTTACTCCAAAATAAGAAAATGGACAGATTATATATATATATATATATATATATATATATATATATATATATATATTCATACTATAGAAATCTATAAACTGGTAAATCACAAAGAAATAATGATGAGTAAAGAAGGCAAGTTGCAGTAGACACATTCAGTACACCATTTAAGCAAATTAACAAAATAAATATTACCGCAGTTTTATGGGTCTGTGAATAGACAGTAAAAGTGTAAACATACATAGGAGAAATGCACACACCAGTTTCAAGATTGTTGTTATCTCTCATATCTGAAAGTAGGAAACAAGATTAGGAAAAGTGGGTGGGGCACAACACAGAGAAATGTCCCCTCTCAGACCCAACAGTGGAATAAAGCATGAGTAAAAATAACCTGGAATTGTTTTAAACCACCGAGATTAGGAGGTTTCATTGTCATCATGTTACCTAGCATAGCATGACTGAGACTGCAATTCCTACCACAAACTTTGAAACTGTGGCACAGACTTCATGGCCCTGTGGTGAGTGGCAAGGCAACCATGACTATGGCTGGAAGCATGATGATCCATGTTCTCTGGTGGCAAAACATTTGATAAGACTTTCACTTGCAAGGATATGGAAGCTGATTTGATTATTAATAAAATTTTAGCTTGGGAATGGCACTGTCCATTTCTTCAACTAAAAATAAAGGATACCCCATGAAATGAATTTAAGATAAACAACAAATAATGTCATTTATTTAGTGTATGTCTCATGCAATATTATACTAAATGAGTGTAATGGTACTAGAGAAAAATGTTGTTTATCTGAAATTCAAATTTCACTGGGAGTTTCATATTTTACCTGGCTACAGTATCACAGGGAAGATATATTGAAATAGAAATATAGCAGTATCTCTTTGTTACTCTTGAGTTTATTTGACAAGATTCCATGAAGAATCATGAAGTCAGAGAAGAAGGGGCAAAATATTAGTCATTTTAAAAACATGGGATTTTATCTATTTATATGGAAAACCACTGACAACTTTTGAATTGAGTTGCAATACAATTGAATTATGTTTTGAAAGGATTGCCTTGGTGGCTATTTGGAAATAAAATAAGGAGAGTAGGACAAAAACAGCAAGCCAGCTACAGGCTATTAAAATATAAGAACTGTGCCTTAAACTTAGGCAATAAACAGTTTAGGTTAACCCATTTTGGGGGGTAGATTTGGCTAGATATTGCTAAGGATGGTGGAGTGAGAGAAATATATAGGAACCCTCAGAAAACACCAGGATTTATGACTTTGAACATTGGAAAGATGTAACATCTATTATCTGAAATGGATAAAACTGTAGATATCTAATTTGAAATGTTCATTGGACATCTACCTGGAGATATCAAAGAGAGAGTTGAATATGCAGGTCTGAGGTTGACGTGAAAAGCCCAAATTGAAGAAATAAATGTAGAATAAACTGTCGGGATATATATACATGACGGGATACTAAGATGATAATAAAAATAAAATAAAACAAAATAAAAATAATAATAGTTAATACTTACACAGAACTTGTTATTTGTGAGTCCTTTATTTCAATGTTTTATATATGTACTCATTTAATCCCTATAACAACCTTATAAAATTGATACTACTATTATTACATTATTTAAAATATCAGATTAGAAACTAAAACTCAATTTACACTCATCCAGAATCAGTAGTAATTGATTTGATCTCTGACATAATTTTTAACAATTTCCTAGTCAGTAAACTCTACCATGATCCCTAGTATAGTACATTTCTTTCATTTGTTGAAATTCTCTTTCAATATCCATGAACATTTAATAACATCTTCTAAAAAATTAGTATTGATGGACTTGTATTGTGGTGCATAGTTGAAGACTGTCCTCAAAGTTCAAGCTATAGGAAGGGATAAATTGGCTCTTCTCTCATACTTCAGTACCAGCATAGTAAATTAGCCGCCCAAGAGATCATGGTATTAAAGTGCTGGGGAAAAAAGTAAGACTGAGTAATCTGACTTAACTAAAAAGCACGACTGAGATATCGTCATCTTGGGAAGAGTTCCTGAGGTAAAATACAGCTGACATCATTTTAAAAAGACAGTGGTATGAAAAGGAGTTGAATTGCTTTTGTCAACTATAGAACTATATTTTGGGCATGAGTGTCAAAGACATTTCATCTCATAGTCTGGGAGGTTGGCAACATGCTGACTGCGTATACATTTTAGGATGGATTAATTTTCATCTATTTAAATTTTCTCATATTATTCTATTTTCTCAGAATGTTCCATGTTCTCTTTCCTACTTTGAAAATTTGCAATAAATTCTCTTAGTTGTAGACCCGTTTCAATCTACCTCCTTCATAGGGTTCGCATTTACTTGTTAAATCTCTAGAATTATACATTTATGTCCTCTCTATACAACAAGACACAACTTATTTCTAGCCTTCCTAACTAAATATAATCCTATCACCACTCTGCTAACAAGTGTTAGTGAATAGCAAGTGAACAAAATTAACAAATTAAAAATAAAATTAGTATGTAATATTACTTTAATGATAAATATAAGTATAAATTATAAAAATAAATAAATATTAAAACAGCTGGGCATGTTGAGCAGCTTTTTTCAGGCCCAATATTATATTTTCAACTTCAAATTTTATATCAGAGCAGCATGTTCTGTTAAGAAAATCATTCCTTGTTTACATGATGAATTTAAGTATACTGATATTAAGATGGCTGCAACTTTAATATGCTTTATATAAAGATTTATTTCAAATTGTTTCTCATCTCTCCCAATAGAGCTCAAAATAAATAGTATCATGCTATACTAAAAATTAAATAACTTTGGCAACACAGTTCAAAAAATGGTTCTAGTTGTAGGGCTGTTCTACAGTAGAGGAAAGTGTTAAATGGTATCAGTTTTAGACAATAAGAAAACTATTTTACTATTTTAAATCAACATTCTACTTACTTGTTGTTCCAGCATAGTAGAAGATAGCTCTTATTTCTAGTAAGGATTTGTAGATATGTTTCTTAAAGAGGATATGCTACTAATTGTCTTTTTAAATCTCACTCACTTTCCATTACAATTAGCAGTAGTTTCTTTTAATTATCTCTGCCCTTCTTAGAGAAGTCTCAGGGATATATAAAGTTAATTACCTGGAACTCACATCTTTATAATTTTAACCTTTTTATGCTTCACTTGTTTACAGTGGCATTTATTTTAAACAGTTACCAGGTGACTGCATATAGTAGACAATGGATTTATCAAAGGGGGAAGAAAAAAAGAATGTAGGACATTAAGCTTTCTATGGCATTTTGAGACTTTCCTAAAAATTATTAGATCATCAAAACTGGTTTGGACAAAACTGTGAGACATATGTTATTAAAATGATATTGATGCAAGATCATCGCTGTCACTGAGCCATCATATCACCTATTGCACATTTATGGTGAAAATATATCCAAAGGCGGCATGCTACTACATTCTAATTATGATAAATAAACTGCGTATTATAGCCAGCTTATTCAAAATAATAAAATCAAGGCCATCTACAAGGTCATAGGACTTACTAAAACCCTGTACTTGATTTCCTTCTAAATATTTTTTTTCATTTTAGGAATAAATTAAGATGCCTATCATGTGGATGCTATATTTTAGTTAGAAATCAATTAGCAACATTTCATTCCATTGACGCTCAGTGGAACAAAAGACACTTTCTAAGCTATGCCTCTAACCAGAGCTGGGCATCTCTATCTTAAAAGATAGTTTTAAGTCTTTGATCCACACAGTTTCCCTGCTTGTCTTTACCAGTCCCTGATTTCTGACATGTGATCTCAACTCTTAACCCTTGATTTTCAGTCTTTACCTTTTGCTGCCATCTGTGGGAATAACTGGTCAAATATAATACCTTTATTTATTCTGGTTATTGTACAGCTCTAAACCTGCTGGCTTTGCTTTGAAATTTTACTTTTAATGGCCATATATTATCTTCATAATGGAGAATTCTTTTTGCTTTCTTACATTATTTTTAATTTCCTTTGTACTTGTATCTTGCAATGCTCTCTGATGTACTGATCACTCCCTTATCCCCATCCAGGAATTGTCATTGTCTGCTTTTATTGACAATCCCACTGAAGGGAGTTCTTGCATGTCAGCACTGTAAAATAATTGACCTGTTTCTCAATTTTTACTTGCCTATAGACATAACAAATATAAAAGTAATCATGGCAGGTATAGTAAAATAACTGCCTATGTACACACAATGTTTGCCTAAATAAACTGTAATACAAACCCCCCAATTTCTGTGAAAATTAAAAATAAATTAAAAATGCCTTTGCTTAAAACAAGAGTGGTTGACTTTCTAACTTTAATATATCTAGTATATAAAACAAATTATATATATAGCATTTATTTATATATATATACATATATGTGTATATATGTATATATCTATAGATATATATGTATAGATATAGATATATATAGATAATTAAAATTAACATGTGACATCCAACTCTCTATATATAAATCTATATATCTATAGATCTATACCTATAGATATATATATAGCTATATCTAGATATATATCTATAGGTATGTGTTTATGTGTGTATGTATATGTATATGTGTATATATACACACACACAGAATGAGTTGGATGTCACATGTTAATTTTTATTTTGCAAATAAGTCAAGTTTTCCAAAACTTGAAGTTAGTTATATGAAGGAACACAGCCTTGTCTTCAAGTAGGTAGAGAAGTTTTCAGTCTACTTGAATGGGTTGTTTCCCATGTGGGAAGTGGAGGCTAAATTTCTTATATTGGCAACAAGTTTATAATCTTTTTAATGAAATTGGCTATAATATCAAGTTTTCTATTTTCCACATTGTGGGGAAAAAAATTCCAGAAAGAGTAACACCTGGAATCATGACTAAAACTGCACAAATGAAAAATAAAAAATGTTTATGAATAAGTCCATGATTCTATTTGCTTCCAAAACTTAATTAATGTTCATGATTTTTTGGCAAAATTTAATTAAATGGAAACATAAGCATTGATTATATTCATATCTTTTCTTGAAAATCTTTAAGGTAAAATTATTTTTGGAATATTCTATAGGAGTGGACTTCATGTGGTCAATAAAAATATAAGTCACACTTAAACATATTCAAAATGGACAATAAAAGCTGTCTCTAGGAGAAATTGGCCTTCTGTTTCACAATTTATTTTATAATATTCCACATTGTAGTATTTTAAAATCATATTTAGCCATGACAGGTGCCAAGATAACTGTATAACAGCAAGGGTAGTTTTAGTACTACTATCTATAAAAGAGATTAATAAATCTGGAAGGAAGGCACTCTATAAATAAATGGTAACTCTTGCCCATGCCAACACAACATAACTGTTATATAATTGCAGGTAACTATCAAACCCTTAATTTAAAGTAATATTGCATATATTAAGGACATAAAACACCTACTAACTCATCAAAATAATTTTTATCAAGATAATAGCAACAATAACATCTGCTGATGTCAGTCAAAAGAGAATAATTCCGTTTTTTTTTAAAGGTGTTAGAATCAAAGGATCTTAAACAACAATTTAATTTCTGGAGGCAACCATAACATTTGAATTTCTGGGCAGGTCCAGTGCTATTCACATATACTACTGAAAACCTTTAAGTTCAGATTTCAATATAACTCTTGTATCTGCTCTTATAATCAGTGGTATAAATTATCCAAGTAGTCATTCAGGAATATACCAGTGGTTCTCAGTTTGGTCTCAGAACCATCTAGAAACCTACAAATCACAGGTTTCACTTCAATTCTTCTGAATTCAGAAACTTTAGGATTAAAGCCCAACAATCACTATTTTACTAAGCTCTCTTAGTGATTCTGATGTATGCTACACTTTAAAAAGCACTGGAAAATTACAATGATGAGAATTCGGGTGGAAATATTTTTATTATACTTGAAGCAAATTATGGATGTTTTCACATCCTGCTAAAAATGATGTTAGAAGCCTGAATGACTACCTAAGGTGAATACATATGCCTATATTGTAGATGAAAGTATTGATAGAATTTAGAAATTTTATCAAATTGTATTTAGATAAAGCTCATAATTTTTGTGGGTAACCAATAGTCACTGTCTTTTGGGGCAGAATGTAAAAAAATTATATGAGATTATGAAAAAATTATGAAAAATAAGATGAAAGTTGAATGAGAAGATAGATCCACTGCACAAAGCTAGAAGAAGCAGGCTTCTCTAAGAGAAAAATGTAGCAAAGGACAGAAATTAACATCTTTACCAGTTGAGCCTGTGTGAATGGGTCCAACATATTGGAATGATTTCAATAACCAACAGAGATCAATGAAGTAGAAAGCAGCACATTTATGCAGAATTTTGGAAGGCTGCACCATCCATACTTCACTGTGTGATGCTATTTCAGCAAGGCTGGGCTCTTGGCAACATCATCATTTTGTTTGAGGAGGAACAGGAGAAGGAGTATTTCTTTTTCCTACTTCACCTTCAACTTCTCACTTTTATTGATATATCCTCATTTTATAATTCTTAGGAAATAATAAACCTAACTCCTAGTCCCCCTCATGAGTAGTTTAACTGTACTTACTATATAAATCAGACAGTCACCTGGCAGGCTGCATAAAAACTACAGGTACTGACAGTTTTGTATAAATGAGCTTAGTGTACATAAAAGGAGGCTTAGAGGTCAAGTCTCACTAGAGCACTGAGATTTTAAGATTATTATCTGAGAAATATACAAGTGACACACCTTACTTGGTGCTTCACACCAGGAGAAATGAGGCGAAGCAAAATTAAGGTCATAATAAAGAATTTAAAATGATCTCCAATGAAATGGATGGGAATAAGCCAGAGAACACCAGTAATTCAAAACTCCCAGGAATAGTTATAGGTGTGTGTCTCTTTGTGCAAGTTTGTTAAATCTCTCTCTTTTCTAATCAGAGGAAAAAACGAAAACATTCTTTGAAAGAAGCTACCCCTTATTTTAATCATACTTATAAAGAGAAGATCATAGGTCATTGAGTTTTTAAAAAGCTGGTATTTTTACACGTCATTTTTCTTATTACTAGGTATTTTGTGGTGCATTTTAAGATTCTTCCCCAGTGTGTTGTAAACATGTTAACAAAGTGTTAATATAAGGATCTAAGGAGGATTGACAAAAACTGCTTGAGTGATTAATTAATTACCCTATTCCACAGCTCACTTTTGATACCCAAGTCACTCAGTTTTCCTAAAGGTCTAAAGTAAATTGAAGATTGAATTCTTCACAAGAAAAGTAATATGGCGATCTTTCAGATGGGGTTTGCTCCCCTCTGTCTGGGTGGGCTGGCTTTTCTATTCTCACAAAGCTGTCCATTGTGGTCAAGTGGGCTCCAATTGGAAGCTGATGCACGGTTGCCCCACTGTTAGCATTACTGGCATGTCTTTCTTATTTCAACTTAAACATTCATGAAACTAAACAATATTCAGGAGTACGGTCTCCAAAGTGTGCAGATCCCTGGCTCATGGGGTAACACAAGCCTCTTCACCATCTCTACATTTTAGTCTATCCCCAAAACTTAAAGACTGAAAAAGTGGTTGATGCATAGTACACAACAAAGTAATAAAAATATGTCGCTTATGAAAATTTTGTATAACATAATGTGTTCTTAACAAATTTTATTCAATTCAATTTAAACAACAGATATTTTTCAATCAATTTTGTTCAGTAAATAGTTATTGAGAACCTACTACTTGTTTGGCCCTGTTCTACCAGTTTGTAATTCAGCTGAGAGATGAACCATCTATAAGGAAAGTGCATTTTGGCTCCTAGCTCCATGCTTTTTTTCCCCTATTTGTCCTTAAAATCAGGCTTTAAGAACTTGTTTGGATGTTCTAACAGGGAAGCACAGCTACTCGTATACCCTTGACCAAATACCAGTTCTCTCCCTTAGTTGAGAAGGTCATCCTCTTTGACCAAGCACACAGCTTTGGGAGGGATGCACATGGACGGTGAGGGAGGAAGGGGACACCCCGCTAGCTACTGAGATCAGTCGAATCAACCCTGGTGATCAATGGGGTGACAGATGTCACAGCCAGATTGCCCTCACATCCTGAAGTCAGGCTTTAAATACTAACAAAAGTAATTTATTACATCATTTCAAAACACTATTTCTTTTTTTAATTTTATTTTAATCATTGTTCAAGTACAGTTTTCTATCCTTTACTCCCATTCCAGCCTACCCACCCGTTCCTCCCTACCTCCCTCCCATTTCCGCCCCCCCTAGTTTTTGTCCATGTGTCCTTTATATTTGTTCCTCTAAACCCTTCCCATTTTCCCCTGAAATTCCCTCCCTTCTCCCCTTTGGTCAGTGTCAGCCTATCCTCTATTTCAGTGTTTTTGACTATATTTTGCTTGTTTGTTTGTTTTGTTGTTTAGATTCCTGTTAAAGGTGAGATCATATGATATTTGTCTTTCACTGTCTGGCTTATTTCAAAACACTATTTCAATAGCATCTATAGTGTCATCAAGCAGTGAAGAGATTAACCAAAATAAAAACCTGAATAATTTAGGTATTTTACAATAGAAATTTGTACTACTAGTTCTCTGAAAAATATGACTTCTTGGTATATGAAAAAGAAAAGTCAATATAGATGTGAATTTTTGTCACTATTTTTTCTTTTTCTCTTCTGATGTGCTTTTTAAATAGTTTTTTTATATCTTCTCTTAGAATAAAGATAACAAGAAAAACAAACGAATGCTGTAAGGCCTGACCCAGATCAATATGTTATACATTAAATGTTTTATTAGATTTGTGCTCAAGATCTCTAATACTTCTTAACCTTTTATTGTTGTTTTTAGGAATACCACATTCATAATGCTTTATTATACTTTTGATTAAATTTATTGATTTCTCAAAAGTTTTTTCAAGTTTTAATGAAGTGTACACCCATGTACACACTGAGTAGAAAAAAGTATTTTAGAAAATTGTCTCCGAAGCATGCATCTGGCATCTGAAAACAATTAGACCTCCCTTTAGCTATTCATTGGGATTTTTTATGACATATAACAATTCTATTTTACTATGTTGCCTATTTGCTTGCTTTGTAGTACATGAAGATATATTAGAAATATTAAAGTTTTGCCTTATGTAGCACATTTTTTTTTAAAAGGACATTTTCTACAAAGTTGTCTCCTGATATTTAATGTCTCTGTTTGCTAATTTGGTGGGCCTGCCATTCTTTCTAGGTGAATACTGATGTTTTCCTCCTCAGGGAGTCTTATATAATCTTAGGAACCTAATTTAACCTACAAGTATCTATCACCTTTTTTAAAACAAAATTTATTTTTTGCCTATTTTTCTTTTTCCTGAGGCTAGTCATGAATGACATTTTAAAGAGAGAATGAGAGAGGATGTTTATAGGTACCTCCTGTGATTTTTGTGTTCATGCAGTTCTGATGAGATTCATGCCACTAATTTCCATGCCATTAGTTTCATTAACAGATATTACTTCTGCCTTAATTAAATGCTAAATAAATATAAACTTGGGATTCAATTTTATTTAAGATAATTGAGGTCTCTCCACATTTAGAGCAGGAGTGACATACATACCACCAATTCTGGCTAGAGATGGACCCTAGACACCACAAAAAATGTAAAATTGTCCTTAGAGTTCACCTTCCTAGATGCTGGGGTGGGGACCTGGAAGCTGAACTAATCATCAGAATATTTTAAATTGTTCTTGATGATGATGCTAAAGAGAGAGACAGAGTGAGAAACAGAGGGGCAGAGTGAAAGTGAGAACTAAGTCCTACAACCAATAAAAGTTGAAGGATACTTGCTATGATACTAAAATGCCAGGGTTATGGACAGAAACTCTAATAACAAATCAAAGGGTTCACATTGACCAACTGACCTATCCTAAACTTTTCTGGTGAAGTTTGAAGATTGTTATTCTCCCTCAGTGGGACTTCATGCACATTAAGTTATTAAAGCAGAACTTATCAAGACGGTGAAATATATAAATCCATTAAGTTAAATTTATAATTACCAGAAGTCAGCTTGTATAATTGATGTTTTAGAACATGCCTAAGTATATACTCAGCATAATTCAAATACGCTCACCTGAAAGCAGGAGTAATCACACACACACAAACCCACACGCCATGCAAGAATTACACATCAAAACTTTGATTAGTTCTTGTGTCTCAGTATTTCTGCATCATTGAAATTGTTTTGACACATTAAAAATACAAATTCCTAACTTTATTTTATTTGTGATAACGACATTGTGGCATGACATCACTTAGAGATACCCACTGAAATATATTCAGATAATATGACGTGGCATCTGAGATGTTCTTTGAGTAATGGAGGAGAGAGGACAAGGAAATACAGTTGAACCAAGAATATTCATGAATTGATAATTGAGCAGTGATACTCTTTTCTGTTTTTGCATATATTTAAAAATTCCTGCAAAATAAAAGTAAATACATATTCTTAGGCTCCAACCTAGACTGAAAATTCCCTAGGATGAAAATCTTAAATTCTCAGGTCTCATCCAAAACATGTGGGGTCAGAGTCTTGAGGGTTAGGGATACATATGAACAGCCTCATTACATGAATCTAATGATCCAGTTAAAATGCTAATTGTCTCCAGAATGTCCTCCTTCATTCTTTTATATACAATATACTAGCTCTCTAAAGTATTTCTTTGGGGATCAAAAAATTATCTCTGTGGTATATTTCCAGATAATATTCACTGGTTTAGATATATGAACTAATCCCTATTCACATACTTCTACAAGTGTGGCATTGGCCATGTTACTTCAAGACAGTAAATGTCAGGTCAATAAATTATGTTAGATCCTTAGCCATTAAATGTTGTCATATTACAGAGAAAATTTATTATATTTAATGCATGTGTGATACACACTTCTGTTGTGTTAAGCTACACTCTGAGTTCCAATGATTTCTTTGTTGTGATCAGACAGTTTATATGACATACCTAACACACAGGAGGCTTTCAACTATCTGGCTTTTCCTGTGACCCCAAACAACCCTTTAGGAGAATTTTATAACTTTATTTCAAATATGTAACATTACTTGTTAAAATTTTTAAAAAGGCAAAGTAAACTTTATTTCCTCCTGTTTAAATTTAGTTCAATTCTACACAGATAATAAGAAAAAGAAAAAAAAAACTTTAGAACAATAATTAGAGTTAGCTTTTATAGATAAGTCCCTTGCCAAAATAAAGTTGTCAGAGGGAAGCTGCTTCAAGAAACCGTTAATATCCTCAATGGCTCAGAGCTGCTCCCACCACGCAGTCGGTGGAGCAGTACAGTGCAAGGACAATTATTACTCAGGGTTCTAAGGTCAATATACTGCTGTCACTGCAAACCAAATCCCTATATGCTTTTTCTTTCTCCAAGGAAAAAAATGCCTCTATATTTTCATAGATGAAGAAAAAAACTGAAAACAAATGTGTATGCTCTAGTGTATTTCCCTAATTATTATTAATAACATCATTTTTAGAAAAAAAAGTATTCTATGTCCTAAACAACTAATTACAAATCAATACTTGAAGCACAATTATTTTGAAAGTAGATATTCTCTTACTCTCTTGTGTCCCCAGTAGGTATGTGTGCCTAAATTCCTCTGCAGATTTCTACTTGTGGAAATGTATTGCTATTTTATAGTGAAAGCAGTTGGAACTCAAAAATCTAGAGGAACACAAGTGAAAGTCACATCAAATATTTTTTACAGGAAATATAATTTTCAATGTATACAAGAGACATAATTTATAAAGACCTAATGTGAGTCATCAATCTGACATATACTGTCTTTAGACATTATGTGGTATAAAATTGCTTCTGGACACAGAACATACTTATAACCTAATAATACAATCCAAGAAGTTCCTTAATTCTGACAATCTATATCAAAGCAATCAGACTGAGAAATAAGCATTCTGAGGAGGAAGTGATGTTTAAAATAACTCTTGAAGCCATTGTATTCATGCTATGCTGACTTTCAAATCATATGGAAGGGACACTTAAATCACTCTACATATCCTCCTTTTCTTCTTGTGTAAAATTGCCACCTGAAAAACATGCTTTAAGGAATGATTCTGTATGTCTTCAGGTAAACTATCTGCCAAGATTTACTGATTGGAGACTTAGAGTTCTTTGGGTGTTTACTACAACTCTGACATTATCAATATAAATGTTTATGGTACCTATAATAACTATTACTTGATTACCTTGACATACTATTTTTCAATTTTACTAAAATAAAAATCTAGATCATATCATTGTCTCAACTTGAGTCATCAACATTGCCAAAAACAGTTATGAGCTTCAAGAAAATCTCACTGAAAACATAATAGAGTTATTATACATTTTTTCTCTTTCTATTGCAATTGAAAAAAAAATAAAACCCTTCTACTGATCTGTATGAAACTGTTGTTCTTTCAAGAAAACCAACATTAGGGAAAGTTGTCAGGAAATGTCTTTTTGAGGATGTGATATTTTTGCTGAAACCTCAATTTGATTGAAGAGAATGTGTCGACCATTGGAAAGTCTGACAAAAGTGTTTTACAAGAGAGTGAACAGCAAAAGCTGGACATGAGAAGAAACTCAGAAGTTCCAAGCAACCTGGTGAAAGTCCTGGCAGGAGGGTAACGAATAAGCAGGAGTTGAATCATGTATTGCCTAGTAAGCCATACTCTGCTATTGGGATTTTATTTTCACCTTAATCAGAAGCTAACAGAGCATTTTGTGTAGGAAACTAACTTGAATTGATTTACACTTTTAAAAGATGACCCTGACTGCTGTGTGAAGAACAGGTTGTAGGAAGCCGACCTGGGAGCAGGGAGAGGAGGTGACAGTGACTTATATAAGATTCCCTCTCAATGTCTTGAGGGCATCATGAACTGAAATCATTTGGGAAGTAAATAAATCATTTGCTTGGCCCGAGGTTTGTTTATTCCCTTTTCAGAGTATCTCTGCTGACAATGTTAGTAAATAAATCAAATTGTTTTAGAGCTATCATAGTAGAAAAACAGTATGTTTCAGAAAAAGCTTTACCAAAAAGCCAGCTCTGCTTACCATAACTTCTAAAAACTGAAGCCGATGTAAATAATCTTATAAACTATTTATCACTTTTCCTAGTATTACTTAATTATTTTTGTGGTGACCTCACTGAATTGAACTACCCATTTTATTTTCATCTTTTGGATAATAATACATCTCAGCATAGTTTAAACTATTTAAACATATGATCATGCCCTTCAGTATTCATTTTAATCAAGAAGAACTAAACAAAGGAATATGTAACATAAATTGGTTTTGCTAACAAGAAACCCTATCAAATAAAAGTATAGTTCTTTCAGAATAATAAATTTTACATAGGTGTTTTTTTTTATAGGGACATTTTTTTTCAAGTAATACTTTACACAGAACTTCAAAGTATAAAGCAAATAAATAAATTAAGGCACTTTATACAAAAACATACTATATAACTATTTTAAAAGGTAAGATATATAAGAATGATAAGGAAAATTCATTTTATTCTAAATAAGTATATATTTACTAAGCATCCTACTCTTGAGGCTTTTTTCTAGAGGTTTAAGATAAGATCACAGAGAAGATAAACAGGTATTCTGTAGTAGTATGTTTATATTTCAAAGAAAGTAGATAGAAACTAATCAATTAAACAAATACATGTACAAGAAATTTCCAATGACTTAAATAAAATAAACCAAGGTCATGTATTACTGAATTCATGGGGAAGCAGGCTGCTATACATGGGTGGTCAGAGAAGGCTTCTCTGAAGAGATAACTACTGAGCCAGAATCAAATAAAAAAGCCAACCACAGAAAAATGTCAAAAGAGAACAAACATCCCAGAAAGTAGCACATAAGGTCATACGCCCTCAGCTAAAAGAGCACTTTTAGGACAGAAAGATGGTCGGGGAGCAGGTAAGAGAGAAGTAGAGATGCCTTAGGCATTTGGGCTGCTATAACACAATACCATAGATTGGGTGGCTTATAAACAACATAAATTGCCCTGGCTGGTGTAGCTCAGTGGATTGAGTGTGGGCTGCGAACCAGGCATCGCAGGTTTGATTCCCAGTCAGGGCACATGCCTAGGTTGCAGGCCATGTCCCCCAGCAACCGCACACTGATGTTTCTCTCTCTCTCTCTCTCTCCCTCCCTTCCCTCTCTAAAAAAAAAATAAATAAAATCTTAAAAAAAAACCCCATAAATTTATTTCTCACAGTTCTGGAGGCTGAGAATTCTAAAAGCAATGTACTGACAGATTCAGTGTCTGGTAAGCACTCACTTCCTGGTTCATAGATGGCCATCTCACTGTGTCCTCACACAGTGCTGGAGAGGATGGGTCTCTCTGGAGTCTGTTTTATAAGGATTATAAACTAATCCCACTCATTAGGGTTCTACTCTCATGACCTAATCACCTCCCAAGGGCACCGCTTCCAAATACTGTTACCTTTGGGATACGTTTCATCAAATGAATTTGAAGTTGACGTAAGAATTCAGTCCACAGCAGTCAGTGATAAAGGACCATGTAGGACCATATAGGATATTATAGGAAGATACTTAATAATGATCATTTAATAAGAAGCTATCATAACCTTGAAGCAGGAAAGTCACATGATTAATGTCATTTTTCAATATCATTTTGATGAGGTTTCAGGCAGAACAAAAACCAACCATTGCAGGACTCTAGGCAAGAATTTGTGATTATTTGATTATATATTTATATATTTGCCTCACTATTTGGGTTTTCAGCATCAGTTTACCCTTCTTTACAGTATCTTGATTTTCTTAGAGGAATTACCTTTGCCCATTGAACACAGTTTCATCAGGGGATCTATAATAGAATTGTTCAGAAAAACAAAACAAATAGAATGTATAGGTATTTGTATCTCTCTCTCTCTCTCTCTCTGTCTCTCTAATCGGATGACATCTATCTATGCATCTGAGATGAAGAGGTAGAAATGAATTCACATTAAGGAATTGGCTCATGATACAATTGTGGGAAGACAAGTCTAAGATCTGCAGGGAAGTTGGCAGCCTGAAGACCCATGGAAAAATCCACGTTACAGTTCAAATCTAAAGGCAGTTGGCTAGCAGAATTCTCTCTTCTTTGGGGGAGGTCAATTTTTTTTCTTAAGGCTTTCAATTCATCGAATGAGGCCCACCAACATTATGGAAGACAATTTGCTTTACTCAGCCTACTAACTTAAACTGTATTGTTATCTTTAAAATACTTCCACAGCAGCATCCAAATGTGTTTAATGAAATATCTGGTTAGCACAGACTAGCTATGTTGACATATAAAATTAACTGTTGCAGGCTCCTCATGCCCTCTGTTCAAAGAGTGAGCATGTAATTCAAGCTAGGTCCATTAAATATTTTCTCCTGCAAATATGCGTTTGAGTAGTGGGCAGAAGAAGTACACCCTATCCCTCTAATCACATCCAGACCACAAGATCCTTCCCCTCCACACACAACACATACTTCTTCAATCTCCAGTGGCTAATCTTTTTTTTTTTTTGAATTACCATTAGCCCAGGGAACATTTAATAATCCACTTTTATGTAGGACCAATTCATTTCTTTGTTTGAAATAAAAGAACTGTAATTATTTCAAGCAGGCTCCAGATATTTGGAAAGACAGGCATCGGATTAACAATGGTTATCCAGGAAGTTGGTCTTTGAAGATTGGGGGTTTCCAATTTTCAACATGTACAATTTAAAAAAATATTTTCTCCATAATTTATAATTATAGCCAATAATTATTTTAATTAAAGTAAACAATAAAAACTTTCTAAATTAGCAAGTTGGACAAAAGTAGAATTTTAAATATTACTGGGAGTGAAAGTCCTATTTTTATCTGCTATAGAAGCTCCAGAGGTGCATCTGGAAAACTGGAGGTTTTCTGGACAATTGTAAAACTTTATTAATAGTCATTGTTTTTGAACTCATAAAATAAAAAGAAAGGGAGCATGATACTTTCTTCCCTGGAGGACATTTAAAATTTGATTCATTAGTATATTTTTGGCTCACAGTATTACTTTGTGGCATTTTTACATGGGCTGCGACCTCTTCCCTAAGCAACAGTATATTTCATAGTTAATTCAGCACAAGAAGGGACTATACCAAATTTTTACTTACAAAAAAGAGAAGGTTACTGTTCTTTTCAATGGAGGTATTGCATTCTTTTAAAGGACAAAAATCACACTGAATTAATTAGGAGTAGCACAGTCAGAATAAATTAGGCTATATCAACATATACATCTCAGTTTTTAAGGCTGGGATTTCAATTACAAATAGCTAGATATTCAATAACAAATTTGAATTAGGTACTATTTCCCATGAGTATCTGAATAAAAACCCAGTGAGATAAAGAAATACCAGTGGCAATGATAATAATAATAGCAATAGCTAATATTATTAAATTCTTAGTATTTGCTAGAAACAAGTTAAGTATGCTACATGAATCTTATTTTATAGTACTCATGAAAATCCCATATATTAGACTTTTTTACCATTTTACAGATGACAAACTTGATTGAGGTTTAGAGACATTAAGCAATATTCCCAACATCACACAGCATTCAATTTGGTCTCTGACTTTTTATGTATTACCCTACATGGTGGTAGTAAACACCTTCGATATTTTTTCTACACAATTTAGTGAGCCATCGGGTGATTCCAGAATGAACCTTTATGTAAAATTATAAATATCAAGTGAAACTTGGATGCCTCTGCCTTTTCTCTTTATGTGTGTTTCATAGAAAAAACATCTCTAAAATTAAATTAATATTTTGAAAAAAATTTATTTTGAAAAACTACTATTTCGAAAAAAGAGTTAGATTTTCATCTTATTACTGAGCAGAATGGTGACTTGTTCTTTTAATTAATATTAATATATTCAACTCCTCCTATTGTTTTTTAATCCTTTAATTGTTCCACAGAAAATTTAAAATATCTTCATATTGTCTGTAGGTAGAACTTTTAAACAGTTGAGTCTATTCAATATAAATTTTGATCACAGATAAAAAAGAATAAATGAACCATTTGCTTCACTATAATATCACACACCACTTTCAGAATTACTGTAATACAGTTTCAAACTCTAGACAATACTTGCTGAATGCTATTTTTTTGTTTGTTTGCTTGGTGTTTAGCTATTGATTTCCCAAACTGGATCTGAAACTTCTTTGATCATTTACTGCTGGTAGCATGTGGGTATGATTGTTGGTGAAAGAGAGAAAAATGGCAAATAATGCATTTTGACACTAGTTGTATTATTTATCATTTTTCCTTTCAACCTACTTTGAGAAAAACCTCGCTTTAAAAAGGTATGGGCAATTTGAAAGTTGTTGATTGTTTCCTTCTTCATCCGTCACTTTTTTGGCCCCAAAAGAGTTCCATGGTACACATTTTGAAAATAACTACCTTAGAGACTGAGGGAGGACAGAATTTAATATTTGGAACATTAAGGAAAAGAAAAGAAGCTATTATGAACAATGTATTGGCACAACTGTACACTGGGACTCTGTATGGCAACTGGGAAATATGCTTACTTCATCTGAACTACCTATTAGACTTATACTTAAAGGTTATCTGTCACTAGACAATGACCAAGTATTATAGTGCTTGCCATTGCTTCTTATTTGAAAACACTAAAATAGATATGTTTAAATTATATATAAACAAATATACATATATATCATGGCTAATATTTAGATAATGTATAATTATGATAAACATGTTATATTATATAATAAATAAAACATATGAATAATAATGTATACATATATTATGTATTATATGTAATACACATGTATGCACTCTTTACATATGAACACTAATAATAAGTACACTGTCATTGTGAGTGAGCACTCAGATTCTTAGTCATATTTATACCCAGTATCTCAGGGCACAATACATGTTTCTTGAACTTTTCATCAATTACTTAATTCAATTCAACATATACTGGACATTTACTGTGTAATGTGAGTGGGTTCTTATTAGGATATAACGACAAATAGGAAACTGAAAAAACACATGGTCTAGCAAAAAGGAAACAAGCAAACAAGTACACCACCACCAGGAGTTAGGTACTTATAATAGGAATACAGGAGGACACAGAGAAAACCCTAACTTTGAAAACCTACTATTTCATATTAACCAAGATGAAACTTGAATAACATATGCCATCTTAAATGGCACATTTCACAGATATAGAACAAGTACTTCAAAAATTGATATGGAACCATAGGTGACCCCAAATAGCTGCAGCAATTTTGAGAAAGAAGGGCAAAGTAGGAGGGATCACAATACCTAATATCAAACTGTATTGCAAGGCCTCTGTAATCAAAACAGCCTGGTACTGACATAAGAACAGAAACATGGACCAATGGAAGAGAATAGAGAGCCCATAAATAAACCCAAGTCTTTACAGTCAATTAATATTTGATAAAGGGACAGCAGCATAAAATGGAACAAAAATAGCCTCTTCAACAAAAGGCGTTGGGAGAACTGAATAGCTATGTGCAAAAAATTGAAACTTGACCACCAACTTACATCATACACAAAAATAAAATATTCAAGGTGGATAAAAGATTTAAATATAAGTCATGACACCATCAAAGTCCTAGAGGAGAACATAGGCAGGAAAATCTCAGATATTCCGTGGTGCAACATTTTTGCTGATATGTCCTTTAGAGTAAGGGACATAAAGGAAAGAATAAATAAATGAGATCTCATCAAAATAAAAAGCTTCTGCACAGCCAAAGAAAACAGCATTTAAATGAAAAGAGAACCAACCGTATGGGAAAACATATTTGCCAATGATACCTCAGACAAGGGTTTGATCTCCAAAGTACATAAAGAACTCACACAACTCCACTCTAAGAAGACAAGCAACCCAATTAAAAAATGGGCAAAGGACTTGAACAGACACTTCTCCAAGGTGTACATGCAGAGGGTTCAGAGACATATGGAAAGATGCTCAGTATCGCTAGCCATCAGAGAGATGCAAATTAAAACCACAATGAGATACCACTTCACACCAGTCTGAATGGCCACCATAAACAAAGCAACAAACAACAAGTGTTGGAAAGGATTTGGAGAAAAGGGAACTCTAGTGCACTGTTGGTGGGAATGCAGACTGGTACAACCACTATGGAAAACAGTATGGAATTTCCTCAGAAAACTAAAAATAGAACTTCCTTTTGACCCGGCAATTCCACTGCTGGGATTATATCTTAAGAACCCTGAAACACAAGTCCAAAAGAACCTATACACCCCAGTGTTCACAGCAGCACAATTTACAATAGCCAAGTGCTAGAAGCAACCTAAGTGCCTATCAGTAAATGAATGGATCCGAAAAATTATGGTGCATTTACACAATGGAATTCTACGCAGCAGATAGAAAGAAGGACCTCCTACCCTTTGCAATGGCATGGATGGAACTGGAGAATATTATGCTAAGTGAAATAAGCTGGGAGATGAAAGACAAATACCATATGATCTCACCATTAACAGGAACCTAATCAACAAAACAAACAAGCAAGCAAAGTATAGCTAAAGACATTGAAATTGAGAACAGACTGAGAGTGACCAGGGGGAGGGAGAGGGGATAATGTGGGAAAAGGGTGAAGGGTTTACAGGAACGATTATAAAGGACATATGGACAATAACAAGGGGGGGGTTGGAAATGAGGGAGGGAGGTAGAGAGGGCTGGGGTGGTGGGGAGGGGTCAGGGGAAAGGCAGAAAACCACTTGAATAACAATAAAAATGTTTTAAAAAGAATTACTAACAATAAAAAGCAAATACCATCTTAATATGTTAAAGAAAGCAAAGATAAAGGAGAATAATTCTCAAAGAAGTTCAAGTACATGTATACAAAGCTATGTGTTTCAAGATAAATTGCATTATGCAAGTTAAAGAGAGAAGATTACAAAGTGGCCAGACATAAAATTACTTTGAATGATATGCTAAAATCTTTTATATTTATTTGGTATATGATAAAATATATTGAAGAGTTTTTAAACTTTATTATACAATCAGATCAGAATTATATTTCAAAAAAATAAATAACCCTCTTCATTGAGATGATGTTTGAAGGTTGGAGAGACTGAATAGAAGCTGGGAGTCCAGGGGTAACTTAGATGGGTATTTTAGAAGTGGAAGTGGTCATCCAACATATTTGAATGACATTTTACAGGCAGTACAGAAAGTACATTTGGAGGTTGATTGAATTTGGGATGGGGGTCATTGAAGTCTAGGTCAAAATCAACAATCACCGCCAAAGCAGCAAGAGGTAATGTGGATGCATCAGAATTCATTAGAAAGGATAATAAGGCATCTGTGGGAAACATGTGAAACATATCTTGGAAAAGTAATAAACATAAGCTTGAAATTCAGGAACAATTTTAAGTCAGAAAACACATTTAAAACATCCAGATCATCCCTATTTGTGGGAAAATAAAATTCACTGATATAGGTTTGATAAGTCTTAGTGACAATGTATAGTTTTAAACAAGTTGCAAAGGAAAAAAGTGTGCATTTTCCCTTAAGAATAAATAAATAAATAATGAATCCAAGCAGAGAAATTTAGTTTACAAAAGAAAATTATTAATGATTTATGAGGAGAAACCTGGGGCTATCCAGGAGAGGAAAAGAGCCAGTAGTTTCATAGAAGACAAGAGAGAAGTAAGTTCCCAGACTGTAACAGATTTAATGAATATGAGCCAAGAGCAAATCATGTTGTGCATTACTGCAAATTACCACTACCCTTGTAATAACTGAGAAAGCCTCCCTGGAAGAAGAGAGCATCATAAATAAACAGGGAGGCTGTGTTGGACAGTTACATGAAAACTGTGACAGAGTTCTCTGTGACAAAGACTACAGTGGAGATATTGGTGGCTCAGAAGTCCTGGTATCCAACCCAAGACTTTAAATCAGGACTGGGGAGGAAATAAAAGTGTGAATTCTAGCTGCTAAGTGACTTGTCTGGTAGGAACTTATGCCGCAATACTGAAAACTGCATGACACAATAAATGAAGGAGATATATACAGAAAACACAGATGATATATCAATAGTATCATATTAATAATGTCGTCTTTCTATTCAGGGACAAATTACTCAGCAAAAACCAACCAAACAACCAACCGGGCAAACAACCAGCCAAACAGTATACACCTGTTCAATTCTGGAAAAAAAAAAAAAGTAAGGATTTACTCTGACTTTGTGCCTCAGTAGAAAATGGAAAAGATAGAGCTATGGATTGTACACTCTCCAAATTCCAAAGAATTTCCTCACAATACTAAAACAATTTTGCTACATAGAAATAATAACTTTAAGATAATCAGAAAGTAAGAATATAAACAGCATATGAGAAAGATTTTATCTTATCCTAGTTGTCAAGTCTCCTCAACTGGCATTGAATACAACATCCATTAAGGTCCAGTAGATACTTATCAAATTGATTAATAAATAATAATTAGCCATAAGACTACAAATTGCTTTAGTAGCCTTGAGACACAATATTTATATATTCATGTATCCTATATAATATCAATATTAGTGTTTATGAAGATATTAATTTTTCTAGATAATTTTCTATAATAGAAAAATATATAACTATTAGATAAGTTTATCTTTAAGTACTTGATTATTTGCATTTTAATAATAGTAGATTTTTATTTTTATTATATTCAGGTTCATGAGTTAAACACTGTACTATATTGCCTTTTAAAGTTTTGCTGAGCTCATAAATTCTGGGAGCATTGTAGTGAAACTTAGAAAGGCTTCTCAAATCAAAAATACCACTGAGGTAATTAGTGGAAAATTTCACAAAGAAGGTGAGCAGGTGTCAAACCTTCAAAATCTGTAGAATTAGTTCCAGAAAAATCAGCAAGAATGTAATTAGAGTTATCACGTCCTGTCTAGCTGACATTAATGGTTACTTCTCTCGCTCTAAATAGCAATATCTTATCATTATGGTAGAAACTAGAAATGTCTTTACTTTTATTGCATTTGATTATCTTAAAGAATCATTATTTTTTCTGTATCTTTAAAATTCTGTTTTGCATATCTTAACTACAAAAGGTAATTATACTTACATGCATGTTCAAAGCAGCACTATTGACTGAAATTTCCAGAAATTTTACAAAATATGTAATGGGAAATAAAATAATAAAGAATGAAAAGACAGAGAAAAACACAGCAATTTGAATATGAAACTCAAGAACCAGCTCCACTTCTTAACCCTAGTAATCAGTGGACATCCAAGATAGCATGTGGAGGAACACATGGAAACCTGATGCCAACGCTATGACTGATTTTATTTTCCCGAAGTTTGCCACACACAAAAAATTGCCTTCCCCATATGGTCTTTCAATGCAATTGAGATACTCCTGCTATTAGGGTATGCTATGTCATTGTACTCCTTGAACCTGAAAGAGTTTTGACAACAGAAGTAATAAAGCAAACTATGAGACTAGTTCAAAATAGTTCTGTCTAATCCTCTCAGGAAGTTCGTTCTGGGAATCCATCGCCTTGCTGTGGGGAAACCCAACACCTAGGAGAGGCCCACATGGAGCAGAAGTGAAGCCTGGGGTTTGCAGTCCTGGCTGTGTTGAGCCGACAGCCAGATCAGCTTTCTTACCAAACCACTCTGAAAGTTGTACCCAGCTTTCAGTCAAGGTGACAAATAATTAGAAAAATTGCCTATTTTGCAAGTACACATATTTACATTTTTTCCCATGGCAATAAAAATATACTTTTTAAAGGATAAATATTTGCTATAATTATTTAAATATGTAAAGTTAAAACACTCTTCATTTCACAGAATGTTAAAGAATGGGTCAATCTTAAAATGATAATGAAGCATACAATTTTATCAAATGCATGCCATTATGTTTAATTCAAAATACATTATTTTAAAAGAAAATACTTTTTACTTGTTGGTTGTAAGTCACGGAAAGCTACTTAAACTTTATACCTCAGAAAGCTCATCTGTAAAAAGACCATTATAATGGTAACTATGCAAATGATTTCAATTTATATCTTTGTAGAATTGAGCATAGTTCACGATGAACTGAAGATTCAATATAACCATTAGTCATTATTATCATCTATAATTTTTACCCCAAATCTGGAGCATGGCTTTGTCACTAGCATGAAATGACATAACTATGCGAGAGATGCTTATTCCATAATCTGGAAGAAAGAGGAAGAGATGCTCAAAGATTCTTTGTAAAATCAGTCCACTCTGCTTCCCTAACAGCAACTTCTGTCTTGCTTTGTTTCTTTCAGTACAAGTACTGATAGACAGTCAGACTTACAATTGACTCTAGTCATCACTATTTCTGTATGCCCCTTATCTTGGGATGTCACTGGTATACCAGCTACATAAATTAACTCAGAAAAATAAAATAATATTAAAAAATATTATTTTTCCTCATGATTAAAAAAACTTTAATGTTCACCATCATTAATGGTCTTCTTACTGGTATTCCATAAAATAATGGCATATCACTTTAGGTAATCCATAACTATTTGCCCAGACAAAATCAATATGAGCTTTTTTGTCTGAAAAATTACCCATTTAGCTGAAAATTTACATTATTTTCTTTATTTTGAGTGTACATCATAACGTTTATTCTTTTTTCTCCACATATTTTGATTCATCTTAGCTAATTAGACCAGCAGTCAGGAGTGTCAGCAGACACAAAAGTGACACTCAGTTGCTTGAGGTCTACTGCAAGTAAGACCATATAGTCCATAAATAAAACATTGAGTAAAAACTCCTTGAAATGAGTAGAATTTGCTGTAATTTACATTTAGGAGATTGAATTTCTGTTTTATTCTTTAAAAATCTCAAATACTGAGAGGATCCCTACAGTGCTCACATGGATAAGAATAAAAATCAATTACTTTCCAACAATTTCTGATATTATGAGCTGTGTTACTAACTCAGAAAACTTAGTTTCCCAGAGGAACTACAAAGCTATTCATCAAACAATTGATTCCTGGGAATTAGACTTTTTCAACAGAGAATTAATAGTTTCAATATTTAAGCCTAAGCAGAATATTTACTTGCCTTATAATTTTTATTCTTAGGTACAAGTATCTATCATCCAGGGAGGTCGAAGTTGTGAATTCTAAGCTTATACCAATTTATAGCTCCATTAGAATTTTAAAAATTAGGTACAGAATTGAGTGTAGAAAACATATGTTCATGCCTTATGTTTCTGCTTTTTTAAAATACATATTTAAGGGATAAATATTTGCATTCAGCTTTCATTAGCTTCCATCTCCAGAGAGCCAAGTATAACTTCCAATAACATTTCAGAAACTCAAGAGGCTAAAGAACATCCTGTTGACCTGCATGTCCTTTGATTTAGGATCACATGTTTACATGTGAATTTAAATAAATGTTAGTTATTTTTCAAAGTTTCCCAGAACATATTGAGAACTTAAACTATTATAATTTATAGGTAGAAAAACAAATTAATCAGTGTAAATAGGTTGTGGCTTCATAACATGTCTTCTACCTTGTAAATGATATAATTATTCAATATGACCAAAAATTTTCCCATAGTTTCCAAAATTCAGTTTGGGCATCCATAGTTTTCAACATTCATACAGGAAGTAACCTAATATGTCTGTAAAACACTTGAACAGGATCTCACTGGGGTTAAAAATGCATGAGTGAAGAGGAAAAGAATATTTACCGGAGTTCTCAACTCAGGTATGGCAGCTTGATAGGTGATTGGACGACAATCACGAGTGTTTGGCACAAGAACACAAGGAAGAAACATTGGACCCAAGTCATCTCCATCCAACACGTCCACTGTGAGGGTGGTGGTGGTGGTTCGCCTTTCATTCAGATTTTGTGCACGGTCCTGTGGGAGAGAAAGAAAAATCAACACAATGGACTTAATGTTTCCCTCAGTTTGACTAAACTCTAGACAGGTCTCTTCCTGATAATCGTCACCTGACTTCTGTTTTCCCAGAGCATTTACTTTAGAGAACTTGCTTTTGAAAAACTTCTCTTCCCCAGACTGAGACGCCACTGTCGGAAGGGCTTCTGGAGCTGGGGTGATTTCAAGAGGGATACCTGACTCTCAAACGGTGAACCCAGAGAGCACACAACACTTCTCGGGTTCCTGGGGCCCATGGAGGTGGCAAAGGGAAGTGTGCGACCCCTCCCAAACCCCAGAGGGTGCGTTGTGAAACCTGAGGAGAGACAGGTGCTTCCCACGAACATAGAGCCTGTGGGGGCAAAGTTGGGGGAGGGGCGCGACCCCTTGCCATCTCCAGAGCTTGCACCCTGAGCCCACACAGTGACCGTTTCTGGGGAAAGCTGGTGGCCAGCCCTGAGACTGACTTGAGTTCTGTCTGAGAAGGGTGAAAAGCATTCTAACTGCCCCTCAGCCTGCTTGAGCTGGCAAAAGCAGAAAAACTTGTATGGCCGGTTAGAAACCAACAGGAGTTTTTGTTTTGTTTTGTTTTCTCTGTGTGTGTGAGTGTATGAGTGTTTTCTTCTTTTTTTTCTTTCTCTCTCTTTTTTTCTTTTTTTTCCCTCATCCTGCTGTTGTTGTTTGATTGTTTGATGTTATCTTGTTTTTGTTTATTAAGCAACTTCATATTTTTTACCTCATTATTTTTATATCTCTCAATTCCTTATGTTTCTCTTCCATCCATCCTAGTGCTATTACTTCCACTCCAAATCTATCTCTCCTGCAATCCATCTTCTGTTTTTTTTTTGTTATAGGTTTGTTTTTGGGGTTTTTTTGCCTACAAATTACTGCAGATTTATACTATCTTTTTCTCTCTTTTCTGACATTTTTTATTTCAATAGTATTTTGTTTTTTTTTTTTTTTTTTTTTTTTTTTTTTTTTTTTTTTTTTTTTTTTTTTTTCTTTCTGTATAATCTTCTTTGCTTGGCTGGTTATACTGTCGTGTGATAGGTTCCCCCTGTTATCTCATTCACAGTGTGTTGATAATTTACTGTCCCTCACTTGGGTTCCATTAGTACACCACTCAAGATTCTATACTCCTTATTCTTGTTAACTAGATCATAGAATCTGCCACAAGATTGTTGCTTCAATATTACTGTAAATAAGACTTATTCCATACACTTGTAAATACAACTTACCACCCCTCACAGATCTCAGCTCACTTCGCAATTTCCTAAACTCTATTAATGTAGGGGTTATCTCTATTCTTTCACACACTACTCCTATTTACTATTCTTTATTCCCACCTTACCTCAAAATCTGACCTCCCGCAGCCTCACAGCTTTCTAGATCCAACTAATAACCCTTTCCTCCCCACTAAGAGTCCTATCTTCTTTCCATACTTTCTAAAACATGGATAGTGGGGTGGAAGATCACAGTTAACACTATACATAGCCAAAGGATCTCCCGTCTCTTCTTTACTGGCTGCTACTGTAAATATCATAGAATACTGGTTTGCTGCCTTAACCCATTTTGCCTTACTCCTCCAACTGATCACAAAAAAGAGTAGGGGGAAGCTGTGAACACCAGGATACCCAAAACAGACTACACCACTGAATCTCACAGGTATTCTACCACAGAAGTTCACACCATAAACACAAGGAACCAGAACAGATCAAGTTAAGAAACAGAGGTTAACCAGTAGAGTCTCAGAAACAATGAGAAGACAAAGAGACAATCCATGAATGAAGGGAAAGGAGGAAGCTTGAGAAGGAATGCTAAATGAAATAGAGGCAACTCAACTATCAGATACTGAGTTCAAAACAATGATTATAAGGAAGCTCAATGACCTCACAATGAGCCTCTAGAAACTACAGGGAAGCTACAACGATCTCACTACAAACTATATCAATATGAAAAAGGAAATAGAAACTATCAACAAAGGCCAAGAATAAATGAAGAATACAATTTCTGAACTGAAGAATACAGTAGAAGGAATGAAAAGCAGGATCGATGAAGGAGAAGATTGGATCAGTGAATTGGAGGACAAAGTAGAAAAAAACATCCAGAAAAAACAAGGAAAGGAAAAGAGGCTCAGGAAAAATGAAGAGGGATTAAGATAAATGCAAGACAATATGAAACGTAATAATATCTGTATAATAGGGATACCAGAAGGAGAAGAACTTGAGCAAGGGATAGAAAACCTACTTGAAAAAGTAATGATGGAAAACTTCCCCAATTTGGTGAGAGAAAAAGTTACACAAATCCAGGAAACACAAAGAGTTCCAATCAAGAGGAACCCAAAGAGGCCCACCTCAAGACACATCATAATTAAAATGGCAAAATTTCAGGACAAAGAGAGAATATTAAAGGCAGCAAGGGAGAAAAAGAAAGTCACATACAAGGGAGCCCCAATAAGGCTAACAGCTGATTTCTCAATCGAAACACTTCAAGCCAGAAGAGAATGGCAAGAAATATTCCAAATAATAACAACCAGAGACCTACAACCAAGGCTACTTTACCCAGCAAGGCTCTCAATCAAGATAGAAGGCCAAATAAGAAGCTTCCCAGACAAAAAGAAGTCTAAAAGAATACACCTCCACTAAACCAGCTCTGCAAGAGATACTAAAGGGTCTGATTTAAGGAAAGGAAGGAAAAGAGAGAGAGAGAGGAACACACATACATAAATGGCAAAGAATAAGTTCCTATCAATAATAACCTTAAATGTAAATGGATTAAATGCTCCAATCAAAAGACATAGAATAGCTGAATGCATAAGGAAACATGACCCACACACATGCTGCCTACAAGAGACCCACCTTAGGATAAAAGAGCTGCACAGGCTGAAAGTGAAGGGCTGGAAACAAATTTTCCAAGCAAATGGACAGGAAAAAACAAGCCAGGGTAGCAAGACTCATTTCAGACAAAATAGGCTTCCAAAAAAGGGCCATAAAGAGAGACCCAGAAGGTCATTTCATAATACTCAAGGGAAGAAGCCACCAAGAAGACATCAATATTATAAATATATATGCACCCAACATAGGTGCACCCAAATACATAAAGAAAATCCTAGAAGACTGCAAGAAAGACATTGATAGCAACACAATTATAGTGGGGGACTTTAATACCCCACTCTCAAAAATGGACAGATCTTCCAAACAAAATATCAACAAAAATATCGTAGCATTGAACAATACCCTGAATGAAATGGACTTGACTGATATATTCAGAGCCCTCCATCCCAAAGAAGCTAAATACACATTCTTTTCAAATGTACATGGAACATTTTCAAAGATAGACCACATGATAGGACACAAAACAATTC
Source organism: Tonatia bakeri (assembly GCA_004024845.1). NCBI lineage: Eukaryota > Metazoa > Chordata > Mammalia > Chiroptera > Phyllostomidae > Tonatia > Tonatia bakeri. The sequence goes on from PVIA01006207.1 coordinate 55,420, forward strand.
TCAACAAGGTCAAGAAAATCGAAATCATACCAAGCATTTTCTCAGATCACAAGGAACTGAAACTAGAAACCAACCCCAAGGAAAAAAAACCAAAACACTCAAAATCATGGAGATTTAATAGCTTGCTACTAAACAATGAATGGGTCCAGGATGAAATTAGGGAAGAAATCAAAAGGTTTCTGGAAACAAATGAAAATGAACATATAACAACCCAAAACTTATGGGACACAGCAAAGGCAGTATTGAGAGGGAAGTTCATAGCAATACAGGCATACCTAAAAAAGATAGAAATATTTCAAACAAACAACCTAACCCTACATCTACAAGAACTAGAGGAACAACAACAAAGACAGCCCAGAGCAAGCAGAAGGAAGGAAATAACCAAGATCAGAGGAGAATTAAATGACAGAGAGACTAAAAGCACAATTCTAAGGATCAATGAATCCAGGAGCTGGTTCTTTGAAAAGATAAACAAAATTGACAAGCCTTTAAGCAGACTCATCAAGAAAAAAAGAGAAGACCCAAATAAACACAATCAGAAATGAAAGAGGAGAGATTACAACCAATACCACAGAAATACAAAGAATTGTAAGAAATTATTATGAAGAACTGTATGCCAAGAAATTTGAAAACCTACATGAAATGGACAAATTTCTAGAAAAATATAATCTTCCAAAACTCAATGAAAAAGAAGCAGAAAATCTGAACAAACCAATAACAGCAAAAGAAATTGAAGCAGTAATTAAAAAACTCCCAACACACAAAAGCCCTGGACCAGATGGTTTCACAGGAGAATTCTACAAAGCATTTAAGGAAGAGCTAACCCCTATCCTTCACAGACTATTCCAAAAAATCCAAAAAGATGGAAGACTCCCAAACTCTTTTTATGAGGCCAATATCATCCTAATTCCAAAACTAGATAAAGACACAATGAAGAAAGAAAACTTCAGGCCAATATCTCTGATGAACATAGATGCTAAAATCCTCAACAAAATACTGGCAAACTGTATCCAACAATACATTAAAAAGATCATCCACCATGACCAAGTGGGTTTCATACCAGACATGCAAAGATGGTTCAATATTCACAAATCAGTAAATGTAATACATCACATAAACAAAAGCAAAGACAAAAATCACATGATCATTTCAATAGATGCGGAAAAGGCATTTGATAAGGTATAGCACCCATTTATGATAAAAGCACTCAGCAAAGTGGGAGTAGAGGGAACATTCCTCAACATAATAAAGGCCATATATGAGAGACCTACAGCCAGCATCATACTCAATGGGAAAAAACTAAAATCTTTTCCCCTAAGAACAGGAACAAAACACGGTTGTCCACTTTCACCACTTTTTTTCAATATAGTATTGGAAGTTTTAGCCACAGCAATCAGACAAGAAAAGGAAATAAAAGGCATCCAAATAAGAAAGGAGGAAACAAAACTGTCATTGTTTGCTGATGACATGATAGTGTACTTAGAAAATCCTATAGACTCTACCAAAAAACTGTTTGACCTAATAAACAAATTTGGCGAAACAGCGGGATACAAAGTCAACATCCAGAAATCAAAGGCATTTCTGTACACCACCAATGAAACAGCAGAAGCAGAAATCAAGGAAAAAATCCCACTTGAAATAGCAAAAAGAAAAATAAAATACCTAGGAATAAACCTAACCAAAGAGGTAAAAGACCTGTATTCAGAAAACTATATACCACTGAGGAAAGAAATCAAGGAAGACACAAACAAATGGAAACATATACCATGTTCACGGATTGGGAGAATTAATATCATTAAAATGTCCATACTACCCAAAGCAATTAACACATTCAACATGATACCTATTAAAGTACCAATGGCTTATTTCACAGACATAGAATAAACACTTCAAAAATTTATATGGAACCATAAACGACCTGGAATATCTACTGCAATGTTGAGAAAGAAGAATAAAGTAGGAGGGATCACAATACCTGACACTAAACTATACTACAAGGCCACTGTAATCAAATAAGCCTGGTACTGGTATAAAAACAGGCACATGGACCAATGGAACAGAACAGAGAGCCCAGAAATAAACCCAAGTCTCTACGGTCAATTGATATTTGATAAAGGAGGCAGCAACATAAAATGGAGTAAATATAGTCTCTTCAACAAATGGTGTTGGGAGAACTGGACAGCTACATGCAAAAAAATGAAACTAGAACACCAACTTACACCTTATACAAAAATAAATTCAAGATGGATAAAAGACTTAAATATAAATCGTGACACCATTAAAGTACTAGAGGAGAACATAGGTAGGAAAATCTCAGATATATCACACAAAAACTCTTTTACAGACATGTCCCCTAGAGCAAGGGACATAAAGGAAAGAATAAACAAATGGGACCTCATCAAAATAAAAAGCTCTGCACAGCTAAATAAAACAATATTAAAATAAAAAGAGAATCACCTGTATGGGAAAACATATTTGCCAATGATACCTCAGACAAGGGTTTAATCTCCAAAATATATAAAAAACTTACATGACTCCACTCCAAGAAGACAAGCAACCCAATTAAAAAATGGGCAAAGGACTTGAACAGACTTCTCCAAGGAGGACATATTGAAGATCCAAAATCACATGAAATGATGTTCAATATCGCTAGCTATCAGAGAAATGCAGATTAAAACCACAATGAGGTACCACTTCACACCAGTCAGAATGGCCATCATAAGCAAAACAATAAACAACAAGTGTTGGAGAGGTTGTGGAGAAAAGGGGACACTAGTGCACTGTTGGTGGGACTGCAGACTGGTACAACCACTGTGGAAAACAGTATGGAACTTCTTCAGAAAACTAAAAATGGATCTGCCTTTTGACCCAGCAATTCCACTGCTGGGACTATATCCTAAGAATCCTAAAACACCAATCCAAAAGAACCTTTGCACCCAATGTTCATAGCAGCACAATTTACAATAGCCAAGTGCTGGAAGCAACCTAGATGCCCATTAGTAAATGAATGGATCAAAAACTATGGTACATTTACATAATGGAATTCTATGCAGCAGAAAGAAAGGAGCTCCTACCCTTTGCAACATCATGGATGCAACTGGAAAGCATTATGCTAAGCAAAATAAGCCAGGCAGTGAAAGATAAATACCATATGATTTCACCTATAACAGGAACCTAAACAACAAAACAAAGAGACAAGCAAAGTATAGTCAAAGACACTGCATTAGAGGACAGGCAGAAAGTGACCAGAGGAGAGAGAAGAGGGAATTTCAGGGGAAAAGGGGAAGGGTTTACAGGAACAAAGTTAAAAGACACATGGATAAAAACTAGGGGGAGGGTGGTAATGGGAGGGAAGTTGGGAGGGAGGGGTGGGTGGGCTGGATTGGGAGTAAAGGGGAGAAAACTGTACTAGAACAATGATTAAAATAAAATTATAAAAAAAAGAAAAACTTCTCTTTCCCTTTGGGACATGAATTTCTCTCGGCTAAGTTTTTTAAACAATAGTTGACATGCATTGTTATATTAGTTTCAATATACAACATGATTCCACATTTAGATGCCTTATAATCACTGTGATATGTCTAGTGACCATCATTTACCATGTAGTTATTAAAATATTATTCAAATATTCCTCAAAAAATTAAAAATAAAAAGAACCAACACATAACCCAGCAGTTGGTTCTACTTCTAACTATCTGAAGAAAATGAAAACAGTAATTAAAAAAAAAAATGTTTGCACATTCATGTTCATCCCAGCTCAAACTGCTGACAGTTTTACAGCCCAAATCTCTTCCTCAAGGACCTGGACATCATCCCTTTGAAATGTAATCATCAAGGAAGATAGGGCTCCTATTTCTTAGTTAATGTCAGGGAGCAGGAGCACGACTTCAGAGGAGTCTTGCTCCAAATTGTGAAACTGTCGCTCATCATGAAAAGAGAAAAATGTGGGTTTTTTTTTCCCTTTTTCTTTTATTGATTCCAGAGAGAAGGGAAGGAAGGGAGAGAGAGAAAGATTGATGAGAGACAGAAACATTGATCGCTTGTCTCCTGCATATGCCCCAACTGGGGACTGAACCTGCAACCCAGGCACATGCCCTGGCCAGAATGGAACCCACTACTTTTCAGTCTGTGGGTTCCTGTTCAACCAACTGAACAACAATGGTCAGGGCTTTACTTGCCCTTTGAGAAGACCAATTAGCAAATAAAGATGGACCCTTTTTCCAACTCAGCTTTTTTTTAATGCTTCAATTTAAATTTACTAGATAAATATGGGTTATTTTAAGATCATACCTCAGGAAAAAAAAATGAGGAAGAACATAAAAAGAAGGAAAGAAAAGAAAACTCATCAGGTCTGTTGTACTTTTATTAAAGAAGTATTTTGTATATCTCATATCATTTTCTTCTGGTCTAATGTATTTTGAGTTCATTACTTGTCTACATGTAGTCTGCTGGTATGGTTAAAACAACCTAGTGTTTCAAATTTCTAAATAAGAGTTGTTTTACTTGTTTCTTCATTCTTGGGAATTATGTTTCAACTTTTCTCTTTTTCACTAGACATATTTCCTAGAGAACAGTTTTTTTTGTTTGTTTTTTACTTTGTTTTCCATTTTTATTGAGGTATAACTAACTTACAGGGCTGTATAAGGTTAATGACTTATATATATTGAGAAATGATTGACACAATAAGTTTAATTACTATACATAATCTCATACATTAAAACTTAAAAAAATGTTTTTCCTTATGAAGAGGACTCCCACCCCAGCTCTTAACAACTTTCCAGCCCTTCTTTTCAGTGGAGTTGACTGCATTCTGGTCTCCTTCCCATTGTAATGTCTTTGAATGAAGTCTTCTTTACCCATTTAACTTTGCCCAGTGCAGTTTTTGCTTTGACAATACACTGTTATTAACTAAGATCCATATTTCACTGGGATTTTCCTAGTTTTTAACTAGTGTCCATTTTCTGTTCCAGGATCCCACCCAGAACACCACTATACACTCAGTCATCACGTCTTCTTAGGTTCCGTTTTGCTCTGGCCATGTAACGGGCTCCCGTTGCTTTTGATTACCTGGATAATTTGCAGTACTGTACTAGCGAGGCACTTTGTAGAATGTGCCTCAATAGGGCTTTATATAATGATTTTCCTAAAGATTAGACTGGCATTACATGACTTGGGGCTTGGGGAGACCACAGAGGTAAAGTGTCATTTCATCACATTATATCTAAAATATATATTAACATGATTTATTTTTTATGTTAACCTTGATCACCTGGTTGAAGTTGTGTCTGTCAGATTTTCCCACTGCAGTTTCTTTCTTTTTTCCCTCTCCAAGTCTTTGAATAGGAATCATCATGTGCAGCCCATATTAAGGAGTGAGAGTGATTCCATCAGAAATTTAGATTAATTATGTTGATCTAAAGGGTATTTATCATGAGGACATAAGGAAGAAACATTGGACCCATTTGTCTCTACCCAGAACATTTACTATGAAAGTAGTAGTGACAGTTTGTCATTTATTATGGTAAAAACTAGAAATGTCTTTACTTTCTTTGTATTTGATTATCTTAAAGAATCATTATTTTTTTCCTGTATCTTTAAAATTCTGTTTTGCATATCTTAACTACAAAAAGTAATTACACTTACATGTATGTTCAGAGCAGCACTATTCACAATAGCCAAAAATGGACACAGTTGAAACATCCATCAGTAAGTGAATGGATAGACAATTTTAGTGTTTGTGTGTGTATGCAATAACACAGCCACAGAAAAAAAGGAAGTACTGATACATGCTACACTTTCATAAACATTCAGAATATTATTCTAAGTAAAAAAAAACAGATTAAAAAGGTCACATGTTGTACAATTTCATTTATATGAAATATCCTGGAGAGGTAAATTCGAAGAGACAGTACACAAGTGGGTGGCTGCAAGGAGCTGGGAGAGCAGGGATGAGAAGCCACTGCCTAAGGGGAGCAGAGTTTCTTTCTGGAGAGATGAAAATATTTGGGAAATAGAGCTGGTGGGTGCCCAACAATGTGAGGGTGCCAAATGCCACAGAATTGTTCACTTTAAAATGGTTGATCTTATATGAATTTACTTCATTGACTTTTAAAAATTAAGTAATATACTAATAGATTTTTATTTTATTTTATGTTGCTTACAAAATGTTTTCCAGTGTGATATTTAGAGACGTTGATAATTATTTACCAATTAAAAAATTTTCCCCTTCTTAAGCTTTTTTTCCACCCATATTTTACTCCCTCTCCTTTCAACTATCGGATTATTCCCCCATCTATGGATTTGTTTCTGATTTGTTTATTCATTTGTTTTATTTTTTGGTTTTAGATTCCACATATAAGTGAAAGTACATGGTATTTATCTTTCTTTGTCTGAATTATTTCACTTAGCATAACACTCTAGGTCCATCCATACTGTTGCAAATGGAAAGATTTTATTTAGTTTTTATTGTTGAGTAATATTATATTGTATATTCATATCACATCTTTTTTCTAAATCCCAACCTGAGGATTTTTAAAAATTGATTGTAGAGAGAGAAGAGCAAGAGGAGAGAGAGAGACATCAATGTGAGAAAGAAACACAGATCAGTGGCCAACTGTACATGCGCCAACCTGGGATCCAACCTGCAACCTAGGTACGTGCCCTGACCTGGAATCTAATCTTCAACCTTTTAGTGTATGGGTCAATGCTCTAACCAAATGAGCTGCCTGGCCATGACCCACATGCTTTATCCCTTCATCTATCCATGAATACCTAGGTTGCTTCTACATCTTGGATATTATAAATAATGTTGCAGTAGACATGGGGGTGCATGTATTTTTTTCAAATTAATGTTTTATTTTTTTGGATAAATACTCTTAGAAGTGGAACTGCTTTGTCATTTGGAAGCCCTATTTTTAATTCTTTGAGGAACCTCTGCAATGTTTCCCAGTGACGCAATTTACAATCCCTTGAATGGTGTATAATGATTCATTTTTCCCAACATCCTCAAAAGCACATATTTGTTGATTTATTGTTAATGGCCACTCTGGCTGGTGTAACATGATATCTCATGTGGTTCTGATGCATTTCCCTGATTATTAGCAATGTTGAACATGATTTCATATGTTGTTGGCCATTGGTATGTCCTCTTTGGAGAAATGTCTACATGTCCTTTGCACTTTTTTTTATTGGATTTTTTTGGGTGTTAAGTTGCATGACATCCTTATATGTTTTGAAAATTGATCCCTTATCAGATATAGTTTGTCTTCATTTTGTTGATGGTTTCCTTCTCTGTGTAAAAACTTGTTAATGTTATTTAGTAGCATATGTTTATTTTTCCTTAAAGTTATACTTTCAATGTATGAGTTTTAGCATATATAAAAATCTTGATTTAAAGTAAATTTACAAGTTTACTTTAAATTTTTAAAAATACAACTGGATCATAAACACTACCAATTTAAAATTATGACTGCTTAGTATGAATTTTCACAAAAAAACTGTATCAATCATAATTTAAGAAAAAAAATGTTACATAAGTAACATTTTATGTGATCTTGAATGTGGCAAGGCTATCTTAATAGTCTAGAATCAGTATTTCCATATTGGCATGTTATTCAACCTTATACCTTATCCATTACCACCAGGACACTGCAATAGACAAAATAGAGTGTTTTCTATCCTAAGTCTTTTTTTTTTCAGTCTTTTAAAAACAAATCTCTCACCATTCCATAAAATGAATACAAGTGCCTAAAAGAGGGTATATATTTACCAATGATAATTTAGGCTTTTATCTCATACTGGGAAACATATCACTTACAAAGTACTGATCTATAAAATGTGAATTTTTAAGTGGAAAAAAAAGGACCGAAGAATATATTGCAAGGGGCAGGAAAAACAATTTTCCTTCCACCTATCTACATTCTTTGCTGAGACTTTACAGTATCAAAAGATAGATTATCAGTAGAAAAACAACCAGAAGTTTAATATTTATATCTCCTATATACATGGGAGATACCATGAAAACTGGGTAACCTCTGAATGTCCCTAACCACCATCTATCTGAAACACTATCTCCAACTGGAGACAAAAGGAAAAGATATTGGCAGGCAGAGAGACAGGTTTTCAGACAAAGCGCAGTAAATTAGGGTATGGTTGTTATTCAAATTTAAGTTCCTGCCTTCTGCATTAATAAGTTTCTACAGATTTTGTCATCCTTCTATTCCAGATACTGGGAGGGACACAGCTTAACAAATGGAGCTTTCCCTTATTGTAAATTGCTCATACAAAAGGGAAACTTCTAATTGGTTTTCAGAACTTCTCTTCTGTCTGCTGATCTTTTTTTGTTTTGTTTTGTTTTGCTTTGCTTTTAAATAGTCAGACTAAAATAATTCTAATATCAAAGAATCATCTTAGGGGTAAAAAATTCTGCTTCTCGTCATTATTATGAACAGAGATGTAGTAATGAAAAATACCAACATCATTTCTATATATGTCAAGATTCCCCACAACTTGTCACCAAAATATATAACATAATGAGAAATATAAAAATAGGTCTCATGCATACTTCTAACTTGTGAGCCCATGGAAGGTGTTAATCTATGATGATTTTCCCCCTATTCAAACCAAATTGGATCTTAAAAATATATCTAAAGTCAAGTCGCTGGTAATTGAAAAAAATGAAAAAAACTTTTGCTCTTTCTAGTAAAATGTTATTGCTCAACACTATTCTGGGTAAAAGAAATAATATTATAAATTTGGAGTGGTATAAATAAAATATGCTTATTTGAATAAATATTTTATGTGATTCCATTAAGTTTATATTTATGTCCACTGCTATATGAAAATCCAATACATATTTAAAAACTGCCAAAAAATTCTTCTTCCTTGCTCTTATTTTCCTTCCTCATTTTTTGTGTCTTTATAAGAATAAGATAATATTTAATATTTTAAACAGCAAATAAGATATGCTATTAATTTAGAAAATGTGATGACAAGCATGTGTGTGTTATTCAAGTTGGTTGCATTAGTGTTTACACAATGTGCATTACTATTTCACATATCATTGATACATGAGCTAACATTAAACAAGTACATAAAACCTTTAGTTAACTTTCATAATTGTGACTGTGGTTGTGCAAGGAAATACAGAATAACAGCATAAAAACTGACATACAAGAATTTAAAATTATACACATATCCTCAACACAATCTAGAAAACCATAAGGAATTTCAACAGAATATGGGCCTGGAGCTGACAGGAGCATCCTTAATGCCTCACAGAGAAGTGGTATTGTCCTGGTCCCTGAACCCTTAGCATCTTGACTCAAAGTCTCCAATTCTCTGGCCCCATAGGATGGCAACACAATGTATGACTCTTTGTAGTCATGCTATAAAATAATGTCTGGCATATAAAAGACCCCCATTGCTTTTGAGTGAATGATTTACTGTATAAGTAGTAATTTTCACCAATACATTTCAAGAAAGAATTTACAAAAATATGTGCCTGGTAGGACTGTACAGAAAGTTACTTTCATAAATATCTCACACAAAACTAACACACCACAATGTTTTTACAAAGCACATTTATATAAAACTGAAAATATTTCAACTGTGATAATGTAAAGGCAATAAAACAACTCTAATGACTTCGATTCTTTCAAAATAGAGAAAATTCTAGTTTTTAATTCATTCAGTACCTGCTCTATATTGAGAAGTATATGAAGTTAATACTGACTGCATGGAGTGGGGCCAGGGAAGATGTAGACTCTTAACAAATGCTATGAAATTATATATAACCTGGTTTTAAAATGAGTGTGAGGCAAACATGCCGATGTTCTGATTTATTTTTGAGGCAATATCACAGGAAACTTGGAATAAAGAGACTTCTTATACTTATATACTCAGTATTCAAGTAATTTGTAATATAATAAAATGGCTAGAAGCACCTACCAAACTCACTCAGAGATACATATATTAAAGACTCTTTCATTACCTTATCAGGTATTTGCAGTGGAGAAAGAAAAAGTAAATATTGCAACATAATTAAAGTTGCTCTGAGTCTTTTGACCCTAACTCAGTTACCTAAGACCTTGAAGGTTTTCATCCCATTTCTGTTCACCAATGATAGATGGAATACCGCTGACTAAATTTTAAAACTTAACAACTTGAATCTGTTAAATTTCTACATTTAAAAAGGAAAACAGCAGTAACAAGATTGCCTTGGTCTAAATCACTTTAGAAGTATTCTCTTTTATTTTTTTTTTCTTGAAATTTTATTTTTGCTTGAGATGTTCACCCATTTTAAAATTTGTATGCATCCCAGTAGATAGAATAGTACCGTAGTATGTCCACATACTTACCTACCTTCTTTACTTGAGTATTTATAAATGTTAAACCATTACCAACCCCCTCCCATTCCAGACTCACTCCCCAGAATACGCCTGAGAAACCGGCAGAGCTAAAAACCAATGGACATAAAATTAGCACTTATTCCATATATCAATAGGAAGTAGATGGGTCAGAATGGGAGTTATTTCTGAAAAGTTGTTTACATAGATTGGATTTAAAAGTATAGAAGTGATCTTTTGTACCCAAGCCCATACAACTGCAATGTTTTGAATGCAAACCTAATAAGCCACCCGAAGGTGTGCCATTTCAGCGTACCGATTATGGATTAACGTGCAAGAACAACACTCTGACACTCCTTCATCCCCCTGAAAGCAGGAAATGAATCTCCAACGTGAAAAATACCCTACTGGTGTTAGGACTTTAGAAAGCATCCTTATCACTAGAAATATATACTTTAGTGTCCAGAAGGCTACAAACACATCTTGTCAGTCCTCACTAATTTATTATCCCAAGGCCAGACCTCTTTGTTTTGCCATTCTTTACAAATTTACTTTTTCCTTATCTAAAGCCATAAAAGATGCCTGCTTTGGTTACTTCTTTTGAGATTTACTATTTTATGGGGCTCTTTTGCATATAAAATTAAATGTATTGTCCTCCTGTTAATTGCTCTATTAGGCTGGCTAAAGAACCTAAAAGGGAATTTAGTAAAAAGTTTCTGCTCTTGGATTTTATACAACTTTTAAAATATGCTTAGTCATTAAAAGAGCTAAGAATGAGCCCTAGCTGGTGTAGCTCAGTGGATTGAGCCCGGGCTGCAAACCAAAGCATCACAGGTTTGATTCCCAGTCAGGGCACATGCCTGGGTTGCAGGCCACAACCCCCAGCAACTGCACATTGATGTTTCTTTCTCTCTCTCTTTCTCCCATCCGTCCATCTCTAAAAAATGAAAAATAATAAAATATAAAAAAAGAATAAGAAAAATAAAGATTTAAAAAAAGAGCTAAGAATGAAATAGTAATTGTATATTTTTAGAAATTTTATTTTTTTATTGAAGGCAGCTAGTGTCTCTTCTCTAGATTTTTGATTTTTGATAAAAAAAGAATATCCCCCTAATGATAATTCACAAATTGTTCTTGCTATGCTTCTAAATAAAATGTAAACTTTTTATTTCTCGCAATTATTTAAGAGGTCTTGAGAAATGCCCTCTTAGTATTTCCCTCAGGACAAAAGTAATACAAAAGAGAGTTGCTTTGAAGCAAATCTACGTATAGAGATGAATTTTATTCTTTTGTGACTTAAGATAACATCAAAATTGAAGTCTGTGGTAACAGAATGTATTAGAAATTTCAAAACAAAGAAAATCTCATTGATTTTTATACTTCTCTGAAATTCCTTTCTGAGATTTTTTTTTCTGCTTTTCTCTACAATTAATCATTCCTCCATTGGATGGTCATATTGAACATAAAAAGTGTAGATAATAAATTTGATAATATCTCAAGAAAACCAGTGATATGTATGTATGTATGTATACATATATGCATGTATATACAGTATATTTTATTGATTCTGCTATTACAGTTATCTCATTTTTTCTCTCCTTATCCCCCACCACCCTGCACCACCCCTTCTACCAGCATTCCCACCCTTTAGTTCTTATCTGTGAGTCATGCATATAAGTTCTTTGGCTTCTCTATTTCCTATACTATTTTTAATCTCTCCCTGTCTATTTTGTTCTTACAAGTTATGCTTCTTATTCCCTGTAAACTTTCCTCCTACTCTCCTCCTTTCCCTTCCCCACTGATAACCATCCATGTGATCTCCATTTCTGTGATTCTGTTCCTGTTCCAATTGTTTGTTTAGTTTCCTTTTGTCTTTGTTTTTGTGTTTTTAGGTTCAATTGTTGATAGTTGTGAGTTCGTTGGCATTTTACTGTTCATAGTTTTGATCTTCTTCTTTTTCTTAGATAAGTCCCTTCATATAATAAGGGCTTGGTGACAACGAGCTCCTCAACTTTAGCTTATCTGGAAAGCACTTTATCTGCCCTTCCATTCTAAATGATAGCTTTGTTGGATAGAGTAATCTTGGATGTAGGTCCTTGCCTTCCATGACTTTGAATACTTCTTCCATGATTTTGAATATAGCCCCTTCTTGCCTGTAAGGTTTCTTTTGAGAAATTACCTGACAGTCTTATAGGAACTTCTTTGTAGGTAACTGTCTCCTTTTCTCTTGTTGCTTTTAAGGATTTTCTTGTCATCTTTAATCCTGGGTTATTTAATTATGATGTGTCTTGGTGTGTTCCTCCTTGGATCCTGCTTCTTTGGGACTCTTGGAACTTTCTGGACTTACATATCTATTTCCTTCACCAGATTAGGGAAGTTTTCCTTCATTGTTTTTTTAAATAAGTTTTCAATTTCTTGCTCTTCCTCTTCTCCCTCTGGCACCCCTATGATTCAGATGTTGGAATGTTTAATGCTGCCCCAGAGGTTCCTCTGACTCTCCTTATTTTTTTTGAATTCTTGTTTCTTCATTCTGTTCCAGTTGAATGTTTATTTTTTTTCCTTTTTTCCCCTAATCTTGACTTGAGTCCCAGTTTTCTTCCTTCACTACTGCTTTTCTATATATATATATATATATTTTTTTTTTTTTCTTTTGTTAACTTTGCATAGCCTTCACTTCTTCCTTTATTTTGTGACTGTACTCAACCATTTCTGTGAGCATCTGATTACCAGTGTTTTGAACACTGCATCTGATAGGTTGGCTATAGGGAACCACTTTGAATGGCATGGAAATGTAGCTCAACCCTCACGTGGAAAACTAGTGGGGTGCATGTGGCACACAGGACCATGCCCATGGAGAGGTTTTCCTGTGGGGAATCAGGCTTGCATTGTACCTAGACTGCTATGAGACTTATTTTTGCTAAAACTCCCTCACCTTGAATTGAGGCAGCAATGGCTTACTGCAACTTCCTAAAATTTGAGCTAAACATCCCAAGTATGGAGTGTGACTGGTTCAACCACTTTTCCCCTTGGTCTGCAACATCCTTTTCTTTGAAGTAATTAGCAACATTCTCTGCTTTGTTATCTGTAAAAGGTAATCCCCTGCAGTGAACCTGTGCATAGTAAATGAGGACCACCCTCCCTGTAATGTGCCCAGAGAAGCAATAAAAGCTGGTCCAGGCAGGAACTGGCTCACTGGCCCTCTTGCCCTCTCTCTCTCAGAGAGTGGCCATGCCATCCCTTTTTCTCCACAGAACTTCTGTTGTCTGTGTGTATTTGTTTATGAGCAGCCACAACATACATGAATCCTACAGGCCAGGATCTGCTACAGTTGGCTATCTCCTCATCATTTAGTTATTTTCTGGATTTATAATCTGTTCTTTCATTTAAGCCATATTTCTTTGTCCTGGAGCACCTGTTCCATTGTAAGGGGCAGAGCCTTAGGTATTCTCCAGAGCAGGGCAACCCACTTCACTTTGCTGTGGTGCTGTATTTGGGAGAAGCTGTCAGAGAGGGAACAATGCAGCTTGCTCAGCTCTTGCCCAACTCTCACTCAGTTCCCCCACTCCCCACAGGCAGATTGTACCCTTTCAGGTGTTACCATGTTGCTAATTCCCAGGTGGGTTGGCTTATGTACATTTTAGAATCTGTGTGTCCCTCCAAAGGACTTTCCTGTGAAACTGGGAGTCTCTCTCACAGCTGCAACCACCACAGATTTTTACAGCCAGAGGTTTTGAGACTTTTGTTTCCCACTCTGGAACCCTAGGTTACATAGTCTATCTCATTCCCTAGTTATTCCTCCCAGTTTATCCGCATGCAAATGTGGGACTTCCTGGTCTTCTGCCACCGCCTTGCCTACCTGGTACACCAGCTGCCACCTTACCATGTGTCCTCTCTACCCCAGGTTCCCACAAACTTAGGCTGTTTCCAGATGTTGGCCATTATAAAGAATACTGCTACAAAGATAAGGGTGCAAATATTCTTTTAAATTCATGTTTCTGGATTTTTATGATATATTCCCAGTGAAAAAAACAAATACCATATGATCTCACTTATATATTAACTCTAATGAACAAAATAAACTAACAAATAAAAGGAAACAGAGGCATAAATACATAGGACAGATTTACAGCTATTGGAGGGGAGTAGGAAGAGGGGAACTAGAAGAAAAAAGGTGAAGGGATTAGCCCAAGAACAGATATGCATGACACATGGACAGAAATACAGCATGGTGATGACCTGATGGCTGGGGGAGGGTGGATCAGGGGCCGGGTAGAGTTGGGAAAAGGGACGGAGAGTGGGGACAACTGTAACAGAGTAAACAATAAAATATATCCTCTGGAAACAAAAACACCAGAAATGAATCTCTTTTAGTTACCATTCACATGTTGTACTGTATGTTTAAAAGTTATATAAAAATTATTTTATAGATAAATATAAATCTTTCAACTTCTCGCCCATGACATTCCTTTCTTTCAATGATTCATGTATATACTTTTGTCTCATAATTTTATCCCTGACATGTTAAAACCTTATCACTCTCTCCTTAATTATGAATAGTCTAGCAAACTGAATAAAAATTCTTTCAAATGTCTTTATAAACATTTAAAATTAGACAGCAATTCAGATTTCTGTTAGCTTACATTTCTTTAAAAAGTTAGCTCATTTTAAATAGCACAATAAAAATTAGCGTTCAAATACATACCATAACAGTCTGACATTTTTGGTGAATTTTATTGGAGATCCTGACTCAGAAAAGGGAAATTACATCATTTGTTCACATATTCTCTTACATAGATTTTTTAAAAAAGATTTTAGCATTTGGAGAAAATTCTGAGAGGCCCCTTTATAGATTTTACTTTTCCTATATTCACAGTTTTCCCTCTAGCCTCTTCCACTGGAAACCAAGACAGCGCCCATTGACTTGAAAACTAAACAAACCTTACAAATATTTAATGAAAGTCTATAAATTTGGCTTTAAAAATTATATTTCTATCTCTACCTACCCAAACACACACAAACACATATAGACTACATATATATGTATGTGTGTGTGTATATATGTAAATATATATACATACCCTTTCTGATGAAATATCTCTAAGAAAAGGAAAAAAAATGGCCATTTAATGGCACCTTGTTAAACACACAACTTGCCCTTGTTAAAACAGAAACCCACAGGCCCAAAATTGTCACTTGTGCTAAAGCCCATTATACCAAACCTAGGTTTACTTACTACCTGGCCTAACTTCAGTTTTGATCTTCACCGGAAATATAATCTTAGTCACCCAGTCTGGATGTTTCTGGCCAAGCACCAGAAGAGTGATCTGTCACGCAGGCCCTCTCCATTTTCCAAAGGAGGAAGAAGCATTCTGTGTGATAAAACCCTAGGCTTTCTGCACCCCACCCCCGAAAGGTGATGTCCTCCTGGTTTAAATATACTTATTTCTTTTATTTTGTGAATACTTCCTCACTTCACCCTTCTTTCTATAAAAATCTTCCATTTTATACAACCACTCCAAGTAACCTTCTACTTGGTTGATGGGATGTTGCCAGCTTTCTGAATTGCATAATAAAGCTGATTATATCTTCAAATTTACTTGGCTGGATTTGGGGTTTTGACCTCTTATCTGTGGGATATATTCCATATCCCCCAGTGGATGCCTAAAACCACAGGTGCTAGCTACCAAACCATGTATATACTGTTTTTCCCTCTATATACATATCAATGCTGATGTTTAATATTTTTTATTGTTGTTCAGTTACAGTTGTCCCTATCCCCTCCCCGACCTCCCACATTTAATCCTCCCCACCCCTGTTGTCTTTGTTCATGGGTCCTTTGATAAAGTTTAATTGATGAATTAGATACAGTATGAGAGTAACACAAATAACCAAGAATAAAATAGAATAATTATAACAATATACTATAATAAAAGTTATATAAATGACTTTGGGGTCATTACTAAATAAAATAAGAATTACTTGGCCATAAGCACTGCATTGCTGTGACAATTAGACAATTAACAAGTGACTAATGGGCAGGTAGAATATGCGGCATGGATACTCTGGACAGAGGAGTGATTCACTTCCTTGGCAGGACAGAGTGGGGCAACAAGACATCACACTGCTGAGAAAGGCACGCAATTTAAAATTTATAAATTGTTTATTTCTGTAGTTCTTCTTTTAACATTTTCAGCCTGTAGGTGACGGAGGGTAGCTGAAACCACAGAAGGGAAACCGCAAATAAGGGGGGAAGCCTGTAAACCTGTTCAGAATGGCTGATGGAGGATGCTTTCCTCTTGCCACTCCCTGCTGTCTCTTTCTGTTCTGCTATATGAGTACGGTTACAATGTATAGAAGTAGTTAAGCACACACGATGGCTTCAGAGTCTCACTACCTCTTCAGAATATGGATGGCCCTGTCTCTTGGTATGGGACTTTTCCAATGTTTAAAGCTGTGTCCAGTTTTGCTAGTTTTTCCCCTAAAATGCCAGCCCCATTCTTCTCAGTGGCAACATTGTTTGTTTGTTTGCTTTTTCTTTCTTTTTTCCAGGTCATCGATGTGCCATACTTGCTGTCATCCAGAGATGATTGTCTCATTTCCCTTTACCACATACAGACTTCCTCAACTTTCCTTTCTTCTATGCTGACTCATGTGGTCCATTCTGTAATGGGAAAGGATGCTGGGAAAGCATCGTCTCAAATAAAAGGAAACAAAATCAACAAACATAAAGAGTCCTAGGTTTACCACTCTTTCCTTTTGCTTTCTTTTAGACTTGAAATATAGTTGTTTTATTTATGGCTATAATACTCATTAACACTCAGCAGACACAGCATTGGAAAAATGGCCAATTTTCAAGGGAAGGACAAAATTTAAGGATAGAAGGAACTCAAACTTGGTGATACACATGAGCTTTCAAACCAACCATTGAACCACATCAATCTAAGGATTTTATTAGAACAATAACATTATTATTAATAATAATACATGTCAAAGCTATATAAACAACTGTTTACATGCCATGGTTATGGTCATAATAGCTAATATTTAGTGAACAACTATTCAGTAAATCATAGCTATGAGGGAAAAGATTTCTAATCTGGCAGTTCTCTACAGATTATCACAGTGTCTTTGGAATCTTCTGAGGAGCTAATAAAAAATGCAGGTCTTTCACTTCTACCCTCTGAAATTTATATTTAGAGGCTATGAGCTTCAGTGCCAAGGTGATTCTGCTGCATTTGTTTGGTGGACCATGTTCTGAGAAATATTTCAGTACGAGCTAAAAAACAATTATGGAAAAGTGGGTACAAGTGACTCAGAGAGTGAAGTTTACAGTGAGTAGAAACAACCTTCACGCCCCATTACATCCCACTTCCCATGCAGAAGAATACAGTGAACTACACTGAGGGCAGGGCTTTGCTGCTGAGGCTGCAAATTATACTGAGCACTCTAAGAGCTTTTCAACATTTTAAACAAGCTCTTGCTTCATACGTTCCCTGGAGAAAAGTAAGAGGAATCGAATACTCACATTAGCTTGAATGATGACAAAGTAGCGTGTCTTATCTTCATAGTTGAGCCTTTTCCTTAACACTACATTTCCAGTCAACATGAGCGGAATTTCAAAGGTTTCATTGGATGCCTGCAAATAAGTAAAGATACAGATTTGAAATCATTTGAATATAAGATGAATTATGGAATTCAATATTGCAATATAGTCTGCTTGAAAGTTAGAGGTCATGCTTATCACCTGAAAATAGAATGTGAGTGTATGCTTCTGATTTAATATTCTTACTTCTGAAAACTTTTCATTTTGATCAGTGGGTTTTATCAGAGTTCTTTGATAATGATAACCAAAAAATTTGTTCCTTGTGATAGTTTTTCTTTTATGTTGCTAGGTTACTTCTAAACCTAAGTCTAGTGATATAAAAATCTTTCCTGTCATATTATCTTTTCAGTATGTGTTTTTATCACCAAAGTGTTCAAACATTCCAATGTGTGATTTCTACATAATACACCCTTTCAACACTGGTGCCCCATTCTGTATTCTCAGCATTTTCAAGTATTAAATACAACTATTAACTCGAAGCCCTGATTATGTAAAGAAGAATCTGTGTTACAGGTTATTTTTAATTCAGATCTGAGAACTGCTGCTTATTAGTAGGCTCCTACCCTGTCAGGGATTGAGTTTCTTCCTGGTAACATGCATATCATAAGGGCAATCTCCAATATGCCTTTCCTCAGTGTAAGACAGTGTATTCACACCTCCTAGAGGACATAATTTATTAGATCAGTGTCTTAACCTTAAAAAGAATTTACTTCACTCTTGTGTTTTAGTGTCATTTAGAAGATTGGTAAAATTGTCTCTCAATAACCACAACAAAACAGTTTTACTTCCAGCATTAGAACATTCCTGTTTACTTGAGTTGTGCAGTTATGACTGTGCATGTGGTTGTGGGCACCAGATGAAATACTTAGCTTGGATCTACATCAGATTGTTTCAGCAGGAGGAGGAAGAAGAGGAGAAGCAGGAGAGCAAGAAGGGGGAGAAGAGAAGAACGAGGAGAAAAGTAGAAAGAGAAGGCAAGGGAAGAAGGAAAGAAGTGTGTGTGCATGCATGTGTCCACCCTCAACTGATACAAGGAGAGTCACTTAGGAAACAGGGCTTAATGAGAGAACAGCCGACTCAAATATCTCGCCTCAAGCTTATTCAAGGAATGGTGGGCAAATTTGCCTTCAATGTCTATAGATGTGATCTCTCCCTCTTCCTTCTTTCCTCCCTCTCTTCCTGACTTCCTCTCTTTCTGGTATACAGTCACACACAAAGTACACATTTGATAATATATAGTTTAGAATAATTAATTTTGTGGTAATGTAAACAATTTTGCAGATCTTTCTTGGATATAGCCACTTAAAAATAATACTTTTAAATATAAATACAGAAAATATATCATGAAGGATATTTACAGTTTAAAAAAAAGGCATTTGATGTTTTCTCTAACTATTTGCCTACTTAAACATTGCTGCTTATATTTATATAAGTGTGACTCCCAGTTATTTAAGAGGAGTGTAAAAACCAATTTAGTATAAATAAGTTAATTATGGGGACACTTTAGTTAATAATTTCCATTTACACTGTGAAACACAACTCAATGTGTTATTATAATTGTTTATATATGTTCATGTATATGCACATATATGTGTATATGTACATAGAGTGTATATATATACACACGTACTATATATCTGTATATATCAGCATACATATAGATATATATAAATTTTAATATTCATGTGGAAGATAGTGAAATACTGTGAATTGCTTACAAAAAAGAAACCTCATCCCTGGACTCAGAACTCTAAATGAGTTCAGATAACTGGTGGCTTTGAGTTTTGGGGGAGGCTATGTGCCTAACTAGACTGAGTCTTGATTAATCTAACCCACCCATTCTAATGCTGCTCTACTTACCAGTGGTTTGTTTTGGAAATGTACATGAGGTATAATTCTACGTTACTTGGCAAATTTTTCTTAATAGTAAAAAAAGAGAAAGAAGAGGAGAAAGCTCCCTTTTATGCCCATAAATGCTAGTATACAGATAGAAAATTTGGAAGTTCAGCAGCCATTTGGGACTATTGATAGAGTTAATGCAGGAGTAAATAATATGTTAAGGATGACAATGCAAAAATAATAGAAATAGCCTGGATCTATCATCTCTGTATTGCTGAACAAATGCTGATACCACTTCATCGCTGAACAATCTATTATAGGAGATAATAAATGACCTTGTTGGCTAAGCCCCTTTTAATTTAGTTTTCTATGACTTACAACTAAAATTACTTTGATACATGATGGTCTCTTGTCTATGTTTCCTCATCCTGTAGTCCCTTTTCTTTTCCACGTTGGCCATGACTCTTCCCACCTGACATTTGCTCTTACTTATCTTCTTCCTAAACATTTTATCTCTCAGCTCTCTAGGTAGAAAATCTTTCACATCCTACTTGTAAAAGCTTCTTTGTCACCCAATTTAGGGTTAAATTTTTGATCTGATGTTACCTTATTTTTCCCAATTACTTGTCATTTATGCATTTTCTGTTTCCCCTTATGGATTTTTCAAGAATATCAATCAATGGCATGGACATTCTTATATTAATGTTTCTAGCAAAGGAACTTAATGGGTGTTTATCTTGTTTTAGTTGAAAATTTCTGGTGAGCACGTGTAGATTTATTTCAAACAATATAATTAGTAATTGGGAATTTTATTTTTCTTAAGAGATCTTTTTAATTAAACTTAATTCTTATTAGTTAAGTCCACATTTTGTAGATATCTGAGATTTTCATTTTGCTATGTTTCATACATACTTGTGTTGCAAGAAACATGGAAAGTATCAATTTTACAATCAATGTTGCTTATAAATTATTAGATATAGAATGCCTTTGTATTACAGTTAAACTATTTTAATTTATTTCTTCTTTATTTTGGAGCTAGACATGTTGGTTTAGTTAGTTGGCTTGATGTTAGCTTCTAGTGATCTAAGGACAGAGCCAAGGTAAGAATATACCTGACCAGATCTGCACTGTGATGGTGGGAAGTGCTAGAATTTAGATAGCAAGGAAGACCTCTCTCTCTGTCTCTCAGAGGCTGTAATTTCTTACTGTTTTTCTACATCATTATGAAGTTCATCATTTTCTTTCTCTCTCCTTTCCCTCCCAGCTTTCCCCCACCCTTCTCTCCCTCCATCACCACTAAACTATCTTTTCCTTCCCCCTACAAGGCTTTTCACAGTTGTCCACATTAATGTTACTGGGCCTTTATCTTTTAGTTCCAGGAAATAGTACAAACCCTGTCTTCTGATCAGTCTGTAGTCAGTCTTAAGCTTGTTGCTGACTAAATCAGGCCACCATGCCTGATCACCATGCTGATCTGCCTATATGTTGGTTGGGATTGGTTGGGTTACTCCCCTAACCTAATTATCTCAAGTGAAAAGTGAGTGAGTAAGCAAGAGCATGTGGCCCCTCCCTGATACACACACATGCACATTTAAGGACACGTTAAAGTTTGCAATGCAGTTCAGTCCATCTAATTCTAAGCAATTTCCTAGGAAATTGTATTTAGAAGTCTTTGGTTGGCTTGAGAAGTATGCATGATCTAAAGCTAATGTCTCAGAGAGTTGCAATGAAGAGTTTTTACTGTAAATTAGGAATAATTGGGCCATTATTTTATTTGGCCATGAATTTATTGGGCCATTAGACTATCAGGATATAATGCAACCTATAAAAACATTATTAAAGTGTAAGATAGTAATCTACCTAAAAGTAAGCAATATCATTTTACTTAACCAAAAAGATTTTAATAATATCTAAAATTTGGACTTTGATTTATATGAAACACTGCTTCAAGATGATAATTTGTAAAACCTTTAGCATTAAACTGTGGTGTTAAATTCCTGACAGGAAATGCTAACATATTACAAAAAAAATTGTGGATCATTTTTTTGTCAATTCTCTCAAAGCTGTAAGAGATCAAACATATCAGACACACACATACACAAAAACAATCTACTTAGGAGTTGCTAAAAAATATTGCCATACACTGAAACAACATTCTAATACCTCCAAAAATGAAGCTACTCAGGCGTGGTGTTCAAATGTCCTCACATATTTCTGAGTGGCATTTGCAGTTAATAAGTACACTGTGCAGCTTACTTAGTCTGCTAGGGACTGCTTTAAGGGATTTGTCATCAATTCCTTCCTTAACCCTTTAGGCCCAAACACTTGAAATGTTTAATAAACATCACATTATTCTGACATTTAAAAAATTAGATAAGGAAAGTGATGTGATGATCTATCATATGAATATTATGTGACTTAACAATGAAATTTAAAACACCAGAATGATACACATTATAATTGATTTATTCCATGTAAGAGAAACTCCCCAAATTAAAAATTTCTGCAGAACATATAGTGACAAATTCTGACTTATATTAAAAAAGTTTTTCTTCTCTTATGTTTCACTTTAAATAATGTAATTAGTTCAATGTATTATGGATAGTCTTGCTTTGCAGTACCATGAAGACACAAAAACTAGTATTTCACAATAACTGTGATGAGCACAGTACAAATTCTTATAGTTTGCTGTCTAGAAGACTCTAATGATGAGGCATTTACAAAGTTATTTTGTCTGAATGTATCAGTCAAGCAATTGTGGATTATGTTGTAGAAACAAAACCCCCAAATCAATGGCGTAAATAAGAAATTTTTATTTTTTCCTCTACAGATATGTAGTAACACATCTCAGCAAGCAGGCTTTGTTAGTGCCCCTCAGGGACTCGGGCTAATAGATGTTTCACCTCAACATGTTTTTTTCCAATCACTGCAGCAGTGGGAGGGGAAATGGTGAATTGTACTTTGTTCTTTGAGCTCACATTTCATTAGTCAAAGAAAGCAATTTCTTCCATGGAAACAAAACAAGACCCACTGACACGTCTCCAAAGAGAGGAAGAATGAGAACTTTTTGGAAACAGCATGAATGCTTTTGCTTTTAATGTGGCCAACCAGTTCAGAAGTTCCTTATCTCCAAACTTGCTCCTTCTTTATTTTAGATAAAATTCAATAAAAAGAATGACAAAGAAAATAAAAAGTCAATTTTAATTATTCTGATGTTCCTGGATTAGAAAAAAGTGCTTTGTTTTGCTGAAGAGTTTATAACATTTGACCATAATTGAAATTCTACAATTTAGAATAGTAAAAATGTAGACTTTTTTCTCATCCCACTTCTCTTACCATAATCATCCACTCACATCTATATATTTATATATCTACATATCTACATATCTATATATCTATATATATCTATATATCTATATATATCTATATCTGTATCTATCTATTTATCTATATGGGTAAAAGATAATAATTCAAATGACTGTCTTCAATTTACCCTCTATTAAGATAAGAATAAAACTTCATTCCTTCTCTGTCTTGTAAATGTATTTAAAAATTTTTAAATACTTATTCAAAGTAGATCTGTTTATATGACATTCAACAATTATAATACTCATGTTGAAGATTGTATTAGGAATGACAGACAGATTCTTAAGTGAACCCTCTGTATTCCTACTTCCTGATAAGCAGCTTTGCAGTTTTGTAATCCCTTCCCTTTGACTATGGGCAGGGCCTCTGACTTTCTTCTAACCAAGACTACATTGTAGGTGATAAACTGCCACTCTTGTGATTGCCCCATGTTACATAAAACTCCATCTTGCAAACAGACTAGCTCTGAGTACTCTCCTTGCAGCTTAGATGAAAGAAGCAGTCAAGGAACCAAGGGTCATCTGTAAGAGCTGAGAGCAGCCTCTGGCCAACAGATAGCAAGAAGCCAAAGCCCTCTGTCCTGCAAACACAAAGAAAATCATTCTGACAGAAATATGAATTTACTTGCAAGGGAATTCTTCTTTAATGAAGCCTCCATATGAGAACTAATCTGGTCAACTCTTAGATTACAACCTTGTGAGACACTACGCAGAAGGCCAGCTAAGCTGTGCCCAGTGTAAGGCACAGAAACTGCGAAAACAAGTGTGTATTGTTTTATGCCACTAAGTTTGTGATAGCAGGTTATATAGAAATAGACAACTAGCCCTGGCCAGTGTAGCTCAGTTGGTTGGAGCATCATCCCATACCCCAAAAAGTCATGGATTCTATCCCTGGTCAGGGCACCTGCCTAGGTTGTGTGATTAATCCTCAGTTGGGGTGCATACAGGAGGTAACTGATCCATGTTTCTCTCTCATATCTCTCTCTCCCTCTCTCTTTTCCCCCTTCCTCTTTCTCTAAAAGTCAATAAACATATATTTAAAAAATAGGTAACTAATATATTGTGCTATTCCCTAAAACATATCTAAAAGATTGGTGGTGACATGTAGTAATGGTAATTGACAACTACTACATCTTCTGAATCTTCAACTTAATCACTTAAACTGGTATTTAATATTTATATTTTATACTTCCCTGATATTTAAAAACACATGAGATGGTATCTTCACATGTGTTCTCATATTGAAAAAAGACTTATGAATAGACAACTCAAGTTTCTGACTTTCTCATTGCTTTCTCCAATTTTTCCCTTTTTAATATAGAAAACAGCTTTAGGTAGATTTGAAATGTCAGTGCTTCTGGTTATGAACTAGAGCTTAGGGCAAATTAGCTGACAGTTTATTATTGCAGCTACACAATCTTTGATGAAATAAATGTATATTATCTTTTGTTGTTAAAACTTTGAAACATTTCCATCATTGATGCTATTGTCCAATTTTTAGAAAAGTCAGGATAATTTAGAAGCAAAAATGAGTAAAAGTACTAGTTTTCTAAAGATATATTGAAAAAAGAAACTTATTTGGAATTAATTGTTCTGCTTCTGTGTAACTGATTAACTCATATTTCAACTCAGTATTTCCATTAATAAATAACACCTATAAACTCCAGACAAAATACAAAAGACAAATCAGCAAAATATACTTGATATTTCCGAAGAGATAAGCAAAGGAGGCATTCTGCAGGAGATTAGACACTTGAAAGAAGAGACAATGTGGGTGATTTTCCTGTTTTATGGTAGTTAGCCTGAGGGAATCTTCAATTTAGTACTTTAAGGGGGCAGTTACAACTCTGATAGAAATCCTGAACTCTTTCTCTCCTGAAGGAGCAAGGTAAAGATTTTTTATACAACTAAAACTGATAGGAAGTGAGGTGGAAATATGGGGAAAGAGAAAGCCAGAAAGAAGAGAACAAAATTCCTCTTATAAACTATATTCAAATCTGAGATTCCAGATGGTGGTGGAGTAGGTGAGTATTACACTCACCAGTGATACATCTGATAAGCTGTAATATCCAAAATTTACTAAAAACTTATACAACTCAACATACACACACACACACACACATACAATTGTAAATGTGCAAAAGATCTGAATAAAGACCTCTTCAAAGAGGACATACAGATGGCCAATAGACATATGAAAAGATTCTCAAAGTTGCTAATTATCAGAGAAATGCAAATTAAAATCACAATGAGATATCACCTCACACTTGTCAGAATGACTATCATCAATGAATCAATAAGCAACAAGTGTTGGTGAAGGTGTCGAGAAAGAAAACCCTCCTGCCCTGTTGGTGGAAATGCAGACACGTGCAATCACTATGGAAAACGATATGGGATTTTCTCAAAAAATTAAAACTCTAACTTCCTTATGAGTAGTCATCCAACTTTTAGAAATACATCACAAGAAACCCAAACCACTGATTTGAAAGAATATAAGCACTTCTGTGTTCATTGCAGCATTATTTGCAATAGTCAAGATGTGGAAGCAGCCCAAGTTCCCACCGGTAGGTGAGAGGATAAAACAATTATGGTACATTTGCGGAATGGAATGCTACTCATCCAGAAAAAAGAAGGAACTCTTACCTTTTGCAACAGCATGGATGGACATGGATAGTATTATGCTAAGTGAAATAAATTAGTCAGAAAATGACAAATATCATGTCATTTCACTTATATATGGAATCTAATGAACTAAAAATATAAACACAATAGAAACAGACTCATAGATACAGAAAACAGACTGACAGCTGTTGGGGGTGGGCACTTGCAGGGCTGTGATAAAAGTCATGGGGTTAAACTAAAAGGAAAACCTCATTGAAACAGACAACAGTATGGTGATTACCAGAGGGAGAGAAACTGTGGAGGAGGGGAAGGTAGAAGAGGGTAAAAAAAGGGGATAAATGGTGATGGAAGGAGAGACTTTGGGTGACTAACACACTATACAATATACAGATACTGTATTATAGAATTATACACCCGAAGCCTATATAATTTTATTAACCAGTGTCACCCCAATAAATTCAATAAAAAATGGAAAAAGCAAACAAACATATGTCCAAATCTTTAGTTGATCTTGAAACCACATCTGCATGGGGCAGACTACAAACAAATAATCTAAGAAAAAATATGTACTGAGTTAAGATTTGAGCTTCACTGAAGAGAATTTTCAGAACTTAAATCAAATCAAGTTCTTTGTGAAGATAAAACAAAGAAACAAAAAAATCTTCTCAGCAGAATAAAATGGAATCAAGAGTCTCTCCATAATGTAACATTTACAATGTCCAGGATAGAGTCCAAAACAACTTGATATATGATGAACCAGGAAATGTGATCTTTTTTCAAGAGTGGAAAATAATCAAGGAAGACCAATGTTAGAACAAGCAGACAAAGATTTTAAATCAGCTGTACATAACTATGTCTGTGCTAAGAGATGTAAAAACAAATCATAGCCAAGAAGTACAAACTGTAAAAATGTGGAAAATGAAGACATAATTATACTCTCTGAAATTAAAAAAAAAGTACCACTGAATAGGTTTAACAATAGAATGTAGATGACAGAGAAGACAGTAACCTTTGACACATATCAAAAGAAAATAGTTACAGATAAGTAATTAAAATATATTGAAAATATTTGAACAAAGCCTGTATCTATGGAACAATATTTAAATTCCTAACATTCTTGTAGTTGAAGTTTCAGAGGAAAAAGGATCAGAGAAAAAGGCATGAAAATATTAAACAAATGATGATTGATAATTTCTTTAACTGGTGAAAAAGAAATTCAGAGATTAAAGAAGTTCAGTAATCTACCCCAAAATATATAATTACAAAAAAATAATACTCTTTCACATGCCATAGTTAAGGTGCCAAATGGTCAAGATTAAAAGAAAATCTTGAAAACAGCTAGAAAAAAATGACATATTACATACTGGGAAACATGATTCAAATTTCTATTGATTTCTCTTATCAGAAACACTGAAGGCCACTGTTTAAACTGATGGGAAGAACTGACTCAAAAGACAATGTATTACTGTAAGGCATGTGATTTTTGCAAATTTCTACAAGAATAAAGCAGATTCTGTAAATCAGTGAAGCACCTTGGACTATAAACAGCTGTACACTTATTGTCTGACTGGTAGAATTCATTCCTCATGAGCATGCAGCAGTTCAACTCAAGCTGATTGTTGTCTTGTTGGAAATCAGGACTAGTGTTGTCATATTTTTATTTCTTAAGAGAGAAGAAAAACCACCATGTAGATGTGAAATTGGCTTAAAAAATTATTTAAAATAACTTGTGGCCAAACTAAATGTTTGTGATTTAAATCAAATCCAGATCACTAATTTCTGATTTCTGCTAATGGATAATATAATAGAAGTTGTTTTAAGTAGAATAGAGCAATCAACACTTTTTACAACTTACCCTACGGTATAAGACTAATTTCAAAGAAATTATAATTGTGGTTGCAAAAGCCAGAGGTGGCCACATTTCAGGTTAAATATGTTTTGTAGTATACACGATTTTTTGACATTAAGAAATTAGTAGGAGAATATTATGTTGCTATCAATATAGACAGAATTACTAAAAGTTGAACAGTGGCAGAATATTAAAACCATCAGTTATTTGTCTCTCATAGATCTTAACAAGAGAAAAAACTAGTACTGAGGTTTACACTAAGTTTCTATGATGACTAAAGATAGATTCTCCCTGTAAGGATGTGACTTGGTTAATGCTTTCTCCTCTGATATACCCTACGTTAAATGCTGCCATGATGTCTTATTTTGCCTCATTGAATTAGAGCCATGCCCAGAGAATGTCTTTATCTATTCCACCAAAGTGCTAGCTTGCTAATGTACATTTTTATTTTTCTTTTTATAATTTGGTACTGCATGTGGCTGATTGGCTTATCCAATTTGTAGGCAATAAAAGGTATACGATGTATTTGATGTCAAGCCTATAAATCTATGAAAGGGAAAAACATTCAGAAGGAATTACTATGCAGTGAACAAGGAATTTCAGCCTCACAAAACATCAGAGAGATAGCTTTTCTTTTTAAGTAATAAATTTTGTCTCATACTATATCTAAACCTTGGATAGTTATTTTTTTTAAATGCAATGTAATAAATGTTTTCCTAATCCTTACATTCTGGCCATGCTGTAGTTGGCTAGAAGGTTTCATTTTTACAGCTTAAGGAGTAAAGATTAGGAAATGGCCTTCATAAAATGTAAGCTAGGAACATGGCACACACACATAATTAATTCTTAAAAAATAAACTGAATAGTAAAGAAAATAAATGGGTTTGTCATAGAATATGAAGTCAGCTGTCTGTTTCTACTTTTAAAGAAAACCCATTTCTCCCACCTTTTATTCTATGCTGTTTCTTTGATCTCTTCCACTCCATTTCATGTGTAACCCTTCTTCCTTATTGTCCTTCTCTGTCCCTTTCTCATTACTTCCCCATCTCTTGGTGCCATTCCCTTTGACAACAAACATGTAGAGATACAATTTTTTTGTGAGGAAAAGTGTTTTTTCCCCCATTTTTTGGAGAAAATTGTAACACAACTATATTATAAGTATGCCACAGACAAAGAGTGCAACACATGCTACTCTGAAATCAGAGTTCCGACTTTCTAGCTGGGAAGTGGCTGTGTAACACCAGGCAAATCAGTTTGCCTAGAAGCCTGTTTTCTCTCCTATGCAATAGAGATACAACTGTAATCAAACAATTTGTGAGAACAAAATGAGAAATTCACTCACAATTCACTTAATTCTCACAATAAATTTGTGAGGTTGATGTTATTGTGAATTCTTAGTCTCTACAACCATAGTAATTTCTGTTTGGTTGTTTAAAGTCTATATAAGAATTATATCATTTTAAAATAAAGACACAATATTTTCTTCACCACCTTTTATATTCCTAAGTAACATAAAGGAGAAGCATTCATTTAGAAAACTCACTTAAAGCCCTGGCTGGTGTAGCTCAGTGGATTGAGCTCGGGCTGCGAACCAGGCATCGCAGGTTCGATTCCCAGTCAGGGCACATGCCTAGGTTGCAGGCCATGTCCCCCAGCAACCGCACACTGATGTTTCTCTCTCTCTCTCTCCCTCTCCCTTCCCTCTCTAAAAATAAATAAATAAAATCTTTAAAAAAAAAAGAAAACTCACTTAAGAAGTGATTTTACAACTATGCCTTGGGGAGTTCATGATGTTCTGAGCAGCTGTCTTGGGCAAAGAGGAAGAAAAGATGGAAGGCAGGACTTCCAGTTTTGGCTTCAACAAAACGATTCTGATTTCATCTGTATTAAATATGATATATCACTGGAAGAATAATTTAACACTCTAAATAACCCATAGCTAGAGGCTTTGTCCTTTTCTCTACCTTAGGTGTCATTGGTGGGGGAGTGGCAACAGTGGTATTAATTTCTACGTTCCATAAAGCAAATGAATTACATTGGTTATGTCTAATGATTTATTTAGAATGCTTAGGAGTCCACAAACAATGAAAATGTAGTAAAATTTACACATCATACCTAAAATCCATTTTAAGCTCTTACCTACAAATACCCTAAAAAATTACCTGTTTAAAGTATATCATACATTTAAAAGAATGCAATTTTGAGATAACTTTTAATTATATTATCATTACTAATGTGATTCCAGGAGCTGAGTACTAGAATAATACAATAAATATTAGGTAAAGTGAACATTGATTTTATTCCTCATTAAGAAGTCACATTGCAAGTAGGTATTTACATACCGGGTCATCTGGATTATACTGAACAACATATTCTATCTGTCCATTTGGGCCATCATCTATATCTGTAGCACCATTGTCTCCCGAAAATCCTGTAAATATCGTGGTGCCAACTGGGGTGAGCTGAAAGGAAAATAAAAGAAAAACTGTGAATTCCCATTTCAATAGTAGCATACCAGAATTGTTTCAGCACAAAAACCAGCCCTTTACTGCACAAAGGAAAAGAGTAGGCATCTGCCTACAACCACAGACCTGAAGTGATTCAAGATAACACTTGCAAACCTTAGAGAAAAGCTCTTACAAAGTCTAAAATTTCCAACATCATGTTTCTCACTTTGTGTTAGAGAAATAGAAGGCCCATATTCAGTCTGAAACACACTTGGACCAATTTATGACCATCAGCATCTTAGTCCTTGCAGAGAAAATGTATCTGTTGTTCCTCCTTAAAAAAAAAAAATGATGCATTAAGTTACCCACAAGCTATAATTTATATTGTATGTGGAAGAGAATTGCTTTATTTTAAAATGAAAAAGCATTTCTGAGAGATCAATGAAATCCAGTTTGGTAATTGCATGCTAGTGGCAAGCTTAAGTAAGAGAATTGAAGACAACCGATGCCCCATCTACCAGAGAAGAAAGAAAGTTGGTAGTTTTTTCAGAGCCCATACTATTAGTTGAATAGAAAGCCATCATGTGACAAAAGTTGACAAAAAACATTTCAGATGGTCATATATTTTCATTTTGATTAAAACAACAACAATGAAACTTAATGGGGCATATGCAACCAGGATTTGGTGTCCGACTTTATTTCTTATTAATCTCCGCTATAGGATTACTGTTGTTTGGTCTTAGCTTGTAGGTCTTTGCACAATGTTTTCTTAGAGCCAAGTCTCCAGTCCTCAAGCTTTAGTTACATTTCCCTTACTTCATGTATCAGTTTCTCCTAAACCATCTCTGACTTAGCATTTCCCTATACCGCTTCTGAACACAGTGCTCTTTTTGTTTGGCTTACATTTTACACTTTACATTCCTAATCATTGCACTGTTCAAATGAATAGACTAAATCTGTCAGTATACATAAGATCTGTGCCACAGAACAGAGACTTTTAAATATTGTTTTGAGATAGGTTTGCTAGCTTTTTATATATTTTTTACTTTATTGTTGTTCAAATACAGTTATCTCCATTTCACCCCCCACTCCTCCCCTCCCTGCCCTCCCCATCCCCACCTCCCACCCTCCATTCTATCCCCCTTTGGCTTTGTCCATGTGTCCTTTAAACATGTTCCTTGATGGCCCTCCCCCCTTCCCTCTGGTTACTGTCAGTTTGTTCTTTATTTGAATATCTCTGGTTATATTTTGCTTCCTTCTTTGTTTTGTTGATTAGGTTCCACTTATAGGTGAGATCATATGGTATTTGTTTTTTACCACCTGGCTTATTTCACTTAGCATAATGCTGTCCAGTTCCAGCCATGCTGTTGCAGAGTGTAGGAGCTCCTTCTTTCTTTCTGCTGAGTAGTATTTCATTGTGTAAATGTACCATAGTTTTTTGATCCACTCATTTACTGGAGGGCACTTAGGTTCCTTCTAGCACTTGGCTATTATAAATTTTGCTGCTGTGAACATTGGGGTACACAGGTTCTTTTGAACTGGTGTTTCTGAGATTCCTTCATGGAGAAATAATTTCAGAGAAATAAAAAAGGATTGTCTCATTAACTTCTATTTTTAGCAGCTGCAAACTCGAATGTCTACAGGGATTCATCAGGTGATGTAAGTGAAACAAGCCCAATGGGAGTGATGCCAACTGTGGAGCACACATCCTTTCTAAGGTGGTAGGTGCTCCTCAGCACCTGCAAATTCTGGTCAGAATGGAATAAGGAGCCAATGTTACCACATCTTCTGATAATCTAATTTGACAAGAAATCTCTTGGTACTAACATTGGCAACAGATTTTAGAAAATTAAATTATAAATTCAATGGGACAAATAAAATACATCCACAGGCACAATGACTTCTGCAGTTTGTAGCCTCTGATTAAGAAAAAGAAATACAATTATGATTAAAGAAATATACTAAAAGTACAAAGTACAACAGTGGTAGATTTCAGCCACCTACTTCATTTAGCGGGGATTTATAAAGTTGGCAGCTTTAAAATGCAAACTTTGACTTTCTGCAGGTCAAAGAGGACTGAAGATGAAGTGAGAGGAAACAGCTTATAGCACATACAATGCTGAAAGACCATTAGGGGATGGGTTTAATGGAAATGTTATTAACTAAAGGGCTTCCAAGCCAATATTTATATATATTTTAGGGTACCATCTTTCCCAAACAACATTGTTCTCTTTTATGAAAATTCTATCGTTCTGGTATAGCTCTGACTTGATTTTCAAGTTATGTAATTTTAAAATTGAATGGCAACAATTTGTTTCCAAATATCCAATAATACAAGCTTGTGGTATTTCATCAAAGATCTTACTTTTTTGCCAAAGAAAATAACAGTGTCATGGGTTAAATCAGAACTAAAATGGATTTGTAATTAGGCTATAACAATACATCCATGATGTACCACTTAGATGGTGGACCTGTTCAGGTATGAGCTAGGGTTTGGAATATTTGAAACTCATATAATATAAATACCTATGGAAAAAAAGAAAATAAGGCATCTTGTGTTAATATGGAAAGTCTAGAGACTCGAAAAGGGCTCCGATGAAACAGCCTATACTACATGCACATATGCAAAATGAAGTTGAAATACACAAAATGGTCTTAAAAACTAGTTGATTTCAGAATCCTATTTCATTAATTTTTCTTTATGTACACTCAACAGAAATATGCACATATGTATATGCAAATGAACATATACATTTACCACACACATTACCTAACTATAAATACACACACATTACCCTAACTTATTCTCATTACAGGTGACATGGCACACTGTGCTCTGTGAATTTTTGATTATGTGGAAGTTGAAATCTTCCCATGACATTCAGGCAGTTTATTACAATGCATGGCCCTGTACATCATTCACAGTTTTCAGGACACATCCGCCATGCAGATGGCCATGGTCTGTGTCCTTCAACATTTCAACAAGTCTCACACATACAAATTTGGTTTTCTGAAGGGCATTTTATGCATGGGATGGTTATCAGATTGGGCAACTGCCTAAGGGTATCACTTAGTAATTCAGTTCATGTGTTCTTTCACAAATGATTTCATACAGCTATGGGGAAATACAGAAAGTGCATAGATAAAGCAAATGTAAGAGTTAAAGAAAGTCAGTGCAAGAAAATCCTCATTTTAAAAAGCTGCAGTAGAGGCTCTGGGCTGATAGTTCAGTTGGTTTAAGCATTGTCCTAATACGCCAAGGTTGTGGGTTCGATCACTGGTCTCCACGTTTCTCTCTCTCTCCCCTCCTGCCTCTCTCTCTCAAGTTAATTTTCCAAAAATATGCATACGAGAAATTAGAATATGAAAGGTGAGTGGGTCTCAGTTAACTGTCCAGATATCTTTTATTTTATAACCCATAGCTATTGAAACCAACCTAAAAACTACAAACTCAGCTCCAAGCAGTGAACATTTGTCCTTACTAACCTTACTTGGCTATATGTCCTCACAGAAACATGGTGTTCACAGTTTCATATAAATACAGCCACTTTTCAATATCCATGGTAGTAATGTTCTAGAAATTTACCACAAATAATTAACAAATAATAAATCATTACTCCTGGGGGAATCAGGGCTATTACCTTGCTAGGGGAATACAGGGTTAGGTTCTTGTGAGCCTCAGGTTACATTTTCATCAACTGATCAATACATAACCTTATTTTATGTGTGTTTTTATTTCAAGATACCTTATTTAATATGTTTATTCTATTGTAGGTGCTATATACTGCATTTTCACTTTGTTTATTGAATTGTTCAGCTCCAGAATTTCTGTTTGTTTCATTTTGATGATTTCTGTCTGTTAAATTTTTCATTCTGTCTATTGTTTTCTGATTTTATTATACTGTCTTTCTATGTTTATTTTTGTTATTTATTTAGGTTCCCTGACACAGTTACTCTGAGTCCTTTGACAGGTAAATCACCAATTGCCATGTTTTTAAGTTGGATTACTGCAGGTTGTTATCTTCTGGTGATGACAGGTTCCTTTGATTCTTCATCTTTCTTGGAGTTTTTGTGTTGTTGCTTTTGCATTTTGAGGTATTAGATATCTCAAATTTTTTGTAATTATTACTGGATTGGAGATTTTTTTTGTCAGTCTTGTTACATCTGGGATTTTCTGTAACCTTGTTTAAACATACCTGCTCCAAGACTATACTTTCAAGAACAATTTCTATAGTTCATAAACGTACATGTTCCAGCCTTTTTGCTACCCCTGTGGTTGAATTATTAAACTTGTATATCTTCTCTGGTTGCAAATCACCAGGCTGGCTGCAGGAAACCTCGTGTTTTCCAGAAGTAAGCACTACAGTCAAGTATGTGGTTTTGCCCTTGCTCATAGTCCTTGGCCTGAATTTCTGAGCACCTTTGCTGTTCACCAGAGCTCTCTCTGTCCCCATTACACTGGGGAATGGGGCACACAAAGAATTGGTCACAGTGTAGGGAGTGGTGTGGGCTTGGCACCTGGGGTGTTAGGGCTGCCCACAGGTCAAGTGGGAGGAGATACTTTCAGGATGCTCTCCAAGTGGCCTTTGGGCAGGTTTTCTGCTGGAGTCCTGAACAAAGCAAGAACTGCATCCTTTTTATGCCCTTAGATGTTCTTATCTGTCTCTTTCCAAATATGCTCTCTCCCCCGAGTCATGGAGATAGAGGTTCTGCCTCTGTAATCTGGGTGTTTTGAGGAGAAACACATTTCTCCCCAGCAGCATCTGATACAAATGGGGTAGTCAGGCAGCTGCTGACTGCTCTTCCTTTCCCCTGCAGAAGTCACACAGGCTAGTTAGGCACTGACCAAGTTTCTCTTAAACTCTTTAATGCTTCCAAATTTCAAATTTGTATTATGTTTGCTGTTATTTCAGAGTGCTGGAATCTCTCCTCAGGCAGGCTGGACTTTAAAAAATAAAGGCTTTCTCATCCATGGCTCTCTACCCAAGCCAGCATTCCCCAGGTCTGCCTATACCACTGCCTAGAGGGCTTGGGAACAGTTTGTTGGCTTTTGTTAGTTCCGTACCCCCAAGAGAGGTTGGCCTGATTACCCAACGTGCAGGTGGGTGGGATTACATCCAGATCCCTTGGCTTATGCTGGATCCTGTAATTACCACAGAGGTACTTTGTCCGTGCATGAATGCTGATTTTTATTTTTAAAAAGGGAGGACTGAAAGGGGAGACATCTTACAGCACCATGTTACTGACCTCACTGTAAATCAACTTTATATTCAGCAAATAAATGGCATGTTGTTCATTTTAAATGAAATATTGAGAAGGATGAATGTTAGAAAGCACTCCATACCTGATAAATGTATGCATTTAGTGATTGGACAATGCCCCTGGCAGCAGTGCCCTTATATTGATAGGTAACAATAATCTTCTGACATTAATAGCTGATGAATATTTCCCAGAGTCTTATAAAATATATTTACATGAAACATTCTGGTAGAACTAAATTGGTAAACTGTAACTTCTGAATCTAAATATCTAAAACAGTATTTTAAATATGTTTGAAGCCAATGCCTTCTGATAGGCTTAAATAGCATTAATGATTAAAGAGAAACTGTGCTAGAGTCTAGAAGAGCATTTTTATGAAAACAACTAATAGAAAACCAATTCACTGGGAAACAATTGATACAGAAGAGTAAAGTTATCCTTTGAAAACTTTCCCAAAGAAGAACTCCTCTAAGCAATGATTTAAAATGCAATTGATGAGAGTTTACTTTCTTACATAATTCATCAGAATCCAAGGTGTTTTTTTTTCTCTTCCTCTCTAAAAAAATGGAAGGGTCATAGAAATTAGATTAAGTTGAACTAGTATTCATTACATGATAATTTTCATGTAATAATGATTTTATGGCAATGCTACAAATGATAGCGGGTGCTTTATTTCTTTAACCAAATGCAAATCCAGCTGCCTGCTACATTGAGAGCCAACCTCATGAGGCAGGTACTGGTGAAAAGCAAAGGGTTTATTCAGATATCAGCAATCTGGGAAGATGAGAAACTCTTGTTTCAAATCCAATCTTAACATCTCAGTGCAAGCAGAGGTTTTTGTAAGGAGAGAGAGGGGAAGCAGAGCAAAGAGATCAGGGGAGGGAGATGAAAAGTTCTCTATGTGCAGACCAGTACAATCCATTCTGATAAGGATCTCAAAATTGGTCAAGCAATGTTCTGGTGTGCATCACACTGGTTTCTATCTTCCTGGTTTTACAGCTGAAGGTCAGAAAATTTTCCAGAGCTGAGGTGGCTGAAGGTCAGTGTCTGTATTTTATGAAGTTAGTTCCTAGGATTCTTTAGAAACATGCTGTTTATCTACAAGCTACTGTACATAAACAGCATTAGTCAGAGTCAGCATTTACAGAAACAATGTCAAAAGAATAGTGGAGTGTGTTACAATTCCCCACTGTTACAATTCTACGAATAGACATTATCAAAGAAGAAACATTATCTTTATGGAACAAGGTTAAATATCAGTGTATATTAGACTAGCGCTGTTTATTTTTCAATCACCAGTATCTTTGTCTGATTTACTGTATACTAGAAAGACATTTCATACCAATTGGTGTCTTAAGAAAAAAAAAAACACCCAACAGGAGATAATATCCTATACCATTTGCATTGCTAGTGAAACTGGTATCAGTCCCCCAAGTTCAATGAACAATGAGACCTCAGTTTTATGATCTCTGTCACTGGTGCAGCATGAATCCTTATCTCTTGTGATTGTTAATTGTGTCAGCTTGACAGGGTCAAGGGGTGCCCAGATACTTGGCTAGACATTATTTGTGATGTGTACGTGAGGGTGTTTTGGGATGAGGGTAACATTTAAATTAGGAGACTGAGTAAAGCAGAGTGCCCTCCCAAATATAGGTGGGCCTCATCTAATCTGTCAAAAGCCTGAGTAGAACAAAAAGGCTGAGTAAAGATGAATCCACTCTTTCTGACTGACTGTTTCTGAGCTCAGAAAGGTGTCTTTTCTTGCCTTCAGATTTGGATTCAGATTGCAACTTACACAATCCATTTTTCTGGTTCTCAGACTTTTGACTGGAACTGTGCAATCGGCATACCTGTCTCCAGCTTGCCAATTAGAAATCTTCAGATTGCTCAGCCTCTATAATCATATGAGCCAAAGCTTTATAACATATATTCTTTGCTCGCTCTATCTATCTATCTATCTATCTATCTATCTATCTATCTATCTATCATGTACCTTTCTATCATTTATCATCAATTATCTTTCTCTAGAAAACTGAATAATACATCCCTGATCCCATTTCTCTTTAGCAGACAAATAAAATTGAGTATATGATCCTGCACTGGTAAGGATTAGATTCCCATGTTATCACTCATTAGTATCTATATAGGTACCATATAGCACCCTGGGGAACAATTGCTGGTTTAATTATAACAGAAGCCATATAGCCTTTCAGTACTTTGATCACCCTATGAGACCCTTTGAAGATTACCCACAGTGCTTTCTATGCGTGGTATTGTCAATTGCTAAACTCTACCTTATGTAGTGCTGCAAAACAAGCCTACTTAAAATGATAGCTACTCACTTCTTGCTCCTACACTAATTTTCAGGGTCATCTCAAAAACACTGCATGGTGTGAAGATCAATGTCCCTGATATACTAATCATTGCTCCAAATTAGAAGCCATTCATCCTATGACTATGATTCAGGCTTTAATGTCTTCCTTGGATAAAATAATTTTATGAATCTCTCTTGAAAGCCATCCCTGTTTTGGAAATATGTTTTTTTCACATTTTTTATTGTTCAAGTATAGTTGGCTCTATTCCCCCACCACCACCACTACCCCCCCAACCCCAGCCATCCTCATTTAGAAATAGTGACATATTTGAAAGCCAAGGGAGTCTCCACAAATAAATTGGAGTCATGCATTTGTAAACAGGTAGTAACTAGTGAAACACTGTTGAGAACTTACACCACTTCTCACAATGATGAGATTACATTCTCTCTGAATCTATAATTATTTGATAGCTTGCTATCAGTCAAATGATTGTTTCTGTGACCAGTATATTATTTTTATAGTAACTCATTAATATTATATTTTCTTTATATTGTAATATAATATAAAATTATAAAAAATATATATTTTATAATATAATATAAAATTATAATAATATAATTTTCTTTATTCAAACATTTATCCAAATCAAATGTCTGTTTGAAGTTTACTGTTGGGGTTTGCCCTGCCTGGTCTCAGGAAGCTGTAACCCCCTGTGGCTAAGGCTGAGTGAGAGACCTCCAGACCAGGAGACACTAAGGAAACAAAAATTATCTCCCTGGCAGGAGCGCTGCTTCTGCTCTTTGCCTGGCCCCCAATGCTTGATCGGTTAGCCAATGACAGTTAAGATTCCCCAAGGGGGGGATCACTTAAGACAGGCATGATCACATGGAAGCCCCAGGGAAGGACTTGGGGGACTGTGGAAAAAGGGGGTGATTGCCCCTTGCCCCTCGGTTTTGACAAAGCCTGAGTCCTTTTTCTGCCTGTGAGATATCCATATCTCCCGGCTGCCTTTGTCTCCTCTGCTTTACTCAAGCCTGTGACAATAACAAGGGGTGGTGCAATCCACACTGGGGACTGCGGACTTCCCGGGATGATCAGACCTGAAAAAGGATATGTAAAATCCTGTCAAACCTGCTTGATGAGGATGCTCTTAATTAGATTATAAAGGCCTGGGCAGGAAATAAATTTAGTTCCTCAAGTTCTGTAGTTGTTTAGGTGATAAGACCCCAACTCAGTGGGAGCCCTTTTTCATTCTTTGAACATTATCTATTGCTTGATCCTTACTGCCTGACAATGATTAATGAACTTTATCTGTATCCCTGTGCAAATTGAAACCCAATAAAAACCCTGTGAAGGAAAGGATTGGGATGCTCTCCTTTGAGAGAGTGGCCAGGTCACTCCAAGGTACCCTCTTCTTGAGAGGGTAGCCGGGCTGTCCCTTTTCCTCCATACAGGATGCAGTAGTCCATGTGAATGTCTCACGTCTCATCCATGATGCTGCAGACACTGTGGGCCGGTGTCTGCATCAGTTTACTTTAAATCTTGTTAGGACTGATAGTACATAGTATACATTTTTGAATTTATATTCAGTGGATATTGTCTTATAGTGACTTATTAAAATGAAAGAGAA
Source organism: Tonatia bakeri (assembly GCA_004024845.1). Lineage (NCBI taxonomy): Eukaryota > Metazoa > Chordata > Mammalia > Chiroptera > Phyllostomidae > Tonatia > Tonatia bakeri. The sequence goes on from PVIA01006207.1 coordinate 94,695, forward strand.
AAAATAAGAAAGAAATTACATTTGCTCTTCATGTTGTTTTAACATAAATAGTTTCTGCACCTGTGATTAAAATCTTCACTCCATTTTTGTCATGGAAACTAGATAATTAATATTAAAAATTACTTCCACTGAAAAAGTTATTAAAGGCAAATTCATGTAGATAAGTATCTTCAAAATAAGAGATAATTATTAGAGAGGGTGATAAGTCGCTCCACTCATCTTTAGTAAAAACTGAAGAACAATCAACATTAAATTGAATATATATATGTAAGAGCTTATTAAATTTAAAAGAGGTTAAACAGTCGAATACTTATGCCCTTTAACATACCTGAAGCATTGATTCCCATTTACATGCTTAAAATGGAAAAAAATATTGTTATGTGTCTCTCTCCCTTGTTTATTTTCTTCCTCTTTTTAACTCCCTTACTTGTTTGTCTTCTTGTCCCAGAAATGTGCCAAATCACCAAGAGAAAAGAAACTGTGACAAGTAAAAGGAACCAGGGCTTAGTCTTACTTCTTCCTTTAGAAACTTTTTTGTGTTGTAGATGAAATCCTACTACTACGTGTTCAGGAAAGTTCTGTGACTCAGAATGGCTCTGAAGGTCCAGTCATCTTTACTGAATAGTTGAAGATATTCATCTTCATGAATAGTTGAAGATATTCAAGTTTCTGATATCATGGACTATGTTTCTAAAAATTATTTAACTTGTATAAAATTCACCTAAAATACATAGATATTACAACAAAATATATAAAATATTTTTATATACTTAACTATAAATGGAATCTCATTATTATGCTTCATCATGGAGACCATCTGTGATCATAGATTTACCACAATATTTCTGATAAAAAAGATTAAAAAAAATGCATGTTGTACATGGAAGGAGATGATGCAGCCATGAGGCAATGTGAAGAAATAGCACAGAACTAAAATAATTTGTTCAGGAAAGTGAAGGCTTCAATTGGATAGATTCAGAGATAGTATTATACCTTTGTGAGAAAAGATGATGTTCTTAATGATCTTCTATTAATTATCACCCTGTTAACAAATTAAATTTGGAATGACCCCCTTGGTTTTTAAATATACCACTACTTATAAAGTATATTTCCAATGCAGGGTTGACTTGCAAGAAAATGTGACCAAATCCTGTAGTAAGTGCTTTAAAACATTATTACTTTTAATCCTCAATAAAACCATGTAACATTATTTTATAATTATAGTTAAGCAATTGTAGGATAAGAGAGCTTCTGCTTGATGTCAACATTCTAACACTTGGTGGGTAAGGACTGAATTACAGATTATCTGGCCTCAAAGTGTTAATTCTCAGGCATTATGACTTATATTTTTCATAGTTTGCTATTAATAAATACTTCATATTTTACTATTAATTAACTTTAAGATAAGGGGACATAAAAGATGTAGTAAATATAGCTTGACACATAACAAAACCCAAGATACACAGATAATCTGAAATGTGATTTAGATGATGTATTCCATAAAAGATAAAGTATTTAGCCCTAAGGAAAAATGCTTTTGAGATATTTTACAGAAAAACAAAGACATTCAACTTAGCAAGTGCCAGTATTTTAGAAAACTCTTAGTGAATAATTACACTATTGAAAACAGTTTGGTTCTCAGCAAGTAAATTATTGTATAAATTCCTATATTCGCCATGATTTTAGTGTGATAAATTTTTGATTAGTAATTAAATCTTTATTTCTGGTATATTTCATTTCATAATGCCTGAAAAAGCACCCAATAAATGATTAAAGAAAAAAAAGAAGAAGAAAATACATTCGACTATGATAATTTGCATTTTCATCAATGGTTTTTCAACAAATTGATATTTCATAAATCACTGATAAAAGTGTGAGTGAAGATATAAAAAACAGGATACTTACAAAGTCTTAAAATTATTCCCCATCAAATAGTTTAATTACTTATTATTATGTATAAAACAATTAATAATTATAATAGAAAAAAACATGCAGATATTAACTTACTAAAGCAGTAAAAGCTACCATTACTAGTAATGGAATACACTGACACTGTATGTCTTTCTTATTATATATGAAGAAGAATATAGTATCAATCTTGTGGTATTCCTGAACAAAATCTATAATCATGAGGAAATATCAGGTAAATTAAATGAGAAATAATATACAATCTATTTCTTTTCTGAAAATTAATAAGGCAATTAAAGTCAAGAAAATGCTAAAGAACTATGAAAATTAGGTAAAAACTAGTAACATCTGAATAAACTACTGATTTGAGTTAATAATATTTCACTTTTGGTTCATTAGTTGTTAAACAATGTACCACATTGATGAAAGATGTAGGGGATATTTGATGTGAGTTATATGGGTACTCCATAATTTGTTATTAAAATAAAATATTATTTAGCTCTAAATAGCTCTGATGTAGTTTAAATATACAGTGGAAAATATAATCATAAACATACCATTTTCAAAATTATTTTTATTACTTTGAAAATTATTTTCAAAGTTTGTTTAAAGAATTAAACAAACTTTGACCAAAAAATTAAAGAATGTAGACTTAAGAGTGTGTGTGTATGTGTGTGTATGATAGAAAGAAAAAGAAAGAGAGAAAAAGAGTGAGAGACAGAGAGAGCAAAAAAGAAAGCAGGAGAGAGGTTCTCATACATTTCTATGGTTTAATTTGGCTGAAATTCAGCTTTTAATTCCTGCTTGTTGATAGCATCATTAAAATATTTTGAATCATTCTTTTAAGACTTAAACAGTTAAGACATTTTAAAAACCCATTTTTTTAAATTTAATGAGCACATTGACTTTATTAGATTGTTGAAGGACATGATCATGATATGTCAGGATCATGCTTGTCATTTAAAATGCTTTTAAATGTATAAAAGCATTTAAAATAAGATAAAATAAAAATGCTAATTCAACCAGCATACAATATCAGCTAATATAAATATCTTATCTATTATGCAAGCTATTATAGCTATTATACATATAGTTGGGCAAGATGTTCATCTTGATGTCCTCATCATTTTATTAGCTTTTAAAATTCCTCATGAACTTGTGGGCATTCTATAGAAATTGTTATAAATATACACAAACACACACACTTTTTACAGTTAAAGTTTGATACTAAATCATCACTGTCTTATAATCTATTTCATATTCTATAGTTATTATGTCATAAATTAGTGTTTTTACAGTGTCCCCTCATACTGCATTAAAGGGAGTTTTCAAAGCTTTTACTCTGACAGAGTTTTGCAGAAAATGAAAAGAAATCTTTGCTGATGTGAAGTTGGAAATATATAATAAGGACAATATCTATCTATGAATAGAATAAAGTTTAAAACTATATTTACAAATCAGGAAAATACAGAAATCTGAATAGACCAAGAACTATTAATGATATCAAATTATTATTCAAACACTTTCAACAAAGAGTCCTGGACCCAATGTTTCCACAGGTTAATTTTACCAAAATTTCAAAGAAGAATTAATACTCATTTTTCTCAAACAATTCCAAAGCATTGAAGAAGAGGAAAGTTTCCTCAACTCATTTTATGAGGGTAGCATTACCATGATACCAAAATCAAAGAGGCTAAAAACAAGAAAACTACAGGGCAATATCCCTGATGAACATAGATCCAAATATCCTCAACAAAATATTAGTAAATAGAATTCAGCAATACATTGAAAAATTACACACCATGATTATATAGGACTTGATTCTGAGATGCAATTCCTTCAATGTCTGTAAATCAATTAATGTGGTACACCACATAAACAAAATAAAGGATAAAAGTCATATGTTCATATTAATAGATGCAGAATTAGCATTTGGTAGAATATCCATTTATTATAAAAACTCTAAGCAAAATGTGGACAGAGGGAACATAGCTCAACAAAATAAATGCAATACGTGACAAACCCACAGCTAACATTCTCATCCATGAAAAGCTGAAAGTTCTTTCTTTAAGGTCAGAAACAAGACAAAAATATCCATTTTTACCATTTTTTTCAACATAGTATTGGAAGTCCTAGCACAGCCATCAGACAATAAAAAGGAAAAGAAGCCATCCAGATTGGAAAGGAAGAAGTAAAACAGTCATTGTTTACAGATGAGTAGAACCCTAAAGATTACACACACACACACACACACACAACTATAAGAACTAACACACTGATTTAGTAAAGTAGCAGGATACAGGATAAATATCAGGCATTGGTTGCATTTTTATACACCAATAACTATCAGGAAAAAATAATTTTCAAAAGTCTGGTTTACAATTGCACATAAAAGAATAAAGTACTTCAAAATAAATTTACCCGGGAGGTAAAAGTCTTCTATTGAGAAAGCTATAAGATACTGAAGAAAGAAATTGAGGAAGATACAAATAAATGGAAGCATATACTGTGCTCATGGTAGGAAGAATTAACATTGTTAAAATGTCCATACTGCCCAAAGCAATGTACAGATTCAATGTAATTCTATCAAAATAACAATGGCATCTATTTTCACAGAACTAATACAACCCTATGAAACCACAAATGACCCTGAACTGCCAAAGCAATATTGAGAAAGAAGAACAAAGTGGGAGGTATCACAATGCAATCCACAGTAATCAAGGCAACATGAAATAGCATAAAAACACATTAATCAACAGAACACAATAGAAAGCTCAGAAATAAACCCATGCCTAATAAGATTGACTAATTTATGACAAATAAGGCAAGAACACAATGAGGTAAAAACTGTCTCTTCAATAGATGGTGGTTGGAAAAACTGAATATATATGTGCCAAAATCAAACTAGACTACTCTTTTATACAACATACAAAAATAAACTCACAATCAACATTGATTTCAGACTGAAATGTAAGATCTGAAACCATAAAACTCTAGAAGAAAACATAGGTGGTAAACTCTTTGATATTGCTCTTAGAGATATATTTTTGAGTATGTCCCCCTAGGCAAGGGAAACAAAAGAAAAATAAACAAACAGAACTATATCAAACTAAAAAGTTTTTGCACGGCAAAGAAAACCATCAACAACACAAAATGACAACCTATAGAATGGAAGATGATATTTGCCAATGATACATCCAATAAAGGGTTAATATCCCAGAATTAAAAGGGACTTACAGAATTTAACACACACACACACACACACACACACACACACACACACACAATCCCATTAAAAATGGGAAGAGGATCTGAATAGACACTTCTCCCAAGGGGACATACAGATGACCAATAGATGTTTGAAAAGAAGTTCAACATCACTAATTATCAGGGAAATGCAAATTAAAACCACAATGAGATATCACTTCACACCTGTCAGAATGGCTATCATTAATAAACCAACAAACAAGAATTGGTGAGTATGTACAGAAAAGGGAGCCCTCATGTGCTATTGGCAGCATAGTAAATTGGTGCAACCACTATGAAAAATACATGCACCCCTATATTCACTGCAGCGTTATTTACAATAGCCAAGATATGGAAGCAATCTTAGTGTTCATGAATAGAAAAATGGATAAAGAAGGTGTACATATATACAAGGGAATATTACTCAGCTATGAAAATGAATGAAGTCTTAACATGTGTGACAACATGAATGGACCTGGAGGGTATTAGGCTATATTAAATAAGGCAGAGAAAAACAAATACCATATGATTTCACTTAATACATAGAACCTAAAAAGAAACAAATGAACAAATAAAACAGAAATAAACTCACAGATACTAATTAAAAACTGATGGACACCAAATGGAAGGGAAATTGGAGAGGCGAAAAAGGTGAAGGGATTGAGATATACAGATTGATAGTTATAAAGTAGTCACGAGAATATAAAGAACAGCATAGGGAAGGAATATAGTCAATAATACTGTAATACTTATGTATGGTGTCAGATGAGTACTAGACTTTAGGGAGTGAACACTGTAAGTTATATAAATGCCTAATCCTATATTGTATACTTGAAACTAATATGTCAACTCATATTAGTTGAACATAGTTTTATTGAAAAATAAAAATATATTTATTAGTCTCAATGTTATATGGTATTTATTCATTTTTCATGTTGTTTTATTATCCTACTATACTAACCATTTTTCCTTAGTTTAGAAACTAAGAGTACTAGCAATAAATTTAGAATGGATATGTAACATACAATTATTATCCTAAGAGGATGTGACAATAATAAATATAAAATTTAATAAAACACTTCAGCAAAAATAATGTTTTATGGGGAAAATTTTCAGCTGATTTTTAGTTTACATGTGGGAATCCTGTGTCAATGGAAATGGAGACTGCTGTCATGACCATCCTTCCACTGGATGAGTGCCAGATGTGCCCAGGCCACAGACAGTGCTTTGCATTCCCTGTGTCCTTGACTCTTCAACAGCCAGCCTAAATATGATTGGTTTCCATTGAGGATGCTAAAC
>PVIA01006208.1:0-64534 GCA_004024845.1 Tonatia bakeri
CTGGAACTCAGCAGGAGGGCTGTTTTCATTTTAGTCACTATTACAACACTGGCAAGGAAACAGTTTCATAATGCTTACAGGACTCTTTCTGATGAACAGAGAAGTGCTATTTCTAAAATAGATCACAACAACTGACCACATGTGGATTTATGATTTTAGTTGCTAAAATCAACTCCCTCATCTTGTCTGCAACTTACCTAAAGGCATGAAGTCAGATATCTAAAGTGAGAGGTTGGCCCTGGCTGGTGTGGCTCGGTGGATAGAGCGCTGGCCTGCAAACCAAAGGGTCGCAGGTATGACTCCCAGGCAGGGCGCATGGACCAGGTCCCCAGGTCGGGGGTCGGGGGGATGCAAGAGGTAAGAGGCAACCTATCAACATCTCTTGCAAAGATGTTTCTCTCCCTCTCTACCTCCCTCCATTCCCGCCTCTCTAAAAATAAATAAATAAAATCTTAAAAAAAAAAAAAAAGTGAGAGGTTGGACCCTGGCCAGGTAGCTCAGTTGGTTAGAGTGTGAGTATTGTCCCCATATGCCAAGGTTGAAGATCTGATCCCCAATCAGGGCACATACAAGAATCAGCCAATGAATGCATAAAAAAGTGGAACAACAAAGTAATGTTTCTCTCCCTCTACCTTTCTCTCTCTCTGAAATCAATTTCTTTAAAAAAATTAGTATTAAAAAATAAACTGAGAAATTGGCTCTTATCTCTTACACCCAGGCAACAGGCAGCTAAAGATTTAAGATACAGCCAGCCCTGGGACCCAGAGATAAAATTTAGAGTCCTGTTTTTGAAACGTTTTTATAGACAACTCACCAGGATTTACGTGTAAATAACTTAGAGGTAAATTTGTCCTCCTTTCTCTTACAGGGGATAGCAATGAGATGATCTGATTTACATTTTGGAAAGCAGACCAAAAAGTCTAATTCCTAGAGATACAGTCTGTTGAAAATTTCAAATTTCAAAGAGGTGGTTTCTAAATCCTGGCTGCACAATAGAATCATTTGCAGAGACTTTTAAAGCTGCAGATGTCAGGGCCCCAGGGCCCACCCCAGATCAAAAGAATCACTAGGGAAGGGCCCCACCTATCCCTATTTTTGAAAAAGGTCCTCGGGAAATTCTAATGCACAGCCAGAGCTGAGAACAGCTAACTGCCAAGAACTACTATCAAGACATACTCCAAGAGGCACAAGACCACTAGTTACCTAAATGGCTCAAATGCAGAATTCAGGATCCCAGAATCAAGAAGAGACTTGAGAACTTAATCCAGTGTGTTATTCCACATTTCCCTGGCAGAACAGTCTCTACCAAGTAACAGTAAGCATATCTCAGTCTCTTCCCTCCCATCACCAAAGTAAAGGCCATAAATTTTTCTGTTAAATATTTGGCATCATATATTACTTCCAGCTCTAGTGCTGACAGGTGGCAGAGCCTAGAGGTCAGAAGATCAGCCCGGAAGTTTCTGCTGCTGATTCATGCTGTAATCACAAGCAAATTGCTTACCCATCGTCCAGAGTGGTTGACAAGCACATCCGGAGGGGCAATATGTGGCCTTATTACAGAATGAACTGACAACAAATTGAATCCAGCTGAAATTAGTAATTCTGAATGAAAGGAAGAGAGAGGTGATATCAGGAATGATATATGTGCCAGTAAGTTAGCTGCTTGCTAAGTGAATTTATACAAAGTACATTTATAAATATTGCTTAGAACTTCTTAAGAGTTCACTTGGACAGATCACCTAACCCCTCTGAGCTTTGGTTTTCTTGCTTGTAAAATAGGGCTAATCCTCTACCCTCCCTCCTAGCAGGGTCATCAGGATTAAGAGAAAACTTCTGTGAAATGCCTACCACAGTGCTTGGCACACAACTGCCATTATTATTTGAAGGCCTATTTGTAATAAATCTAAATCATTCCTGTCAAGATCACCCACTAGATTTCCAACAAAGCCATATATAAATCAAGGACTCCAGCCAATAGGCCAGGAAATTCTTATAACCTCTCTAAGTGTTTTTTATTGACAGCTTCAAGTCAACTCAATTTTCAAAGCCATCAAAACCTCCAGGCCCATTTACCGCTCTGAGGCACTCTTCAAGACTATCACTTGTGACCTGGCTTCTGGTACCGGAATAGGAGGAAGCGTGTCGGACAGTGCTTCGTATCACCAACCTCAAAATAACTACTCCATAACACCTGACCTTCCCTAACCTCCGTGACAGTGCCACTCTCCACCCGGGGGATGGGGCAAGAGCCTGCTTCCCATCCAGGGGCTGTTGTTTGCACATAAACTGCCTGCTTTCTATTGCCTTTTTATTTTCACTGCTTCCAAATGATGTTTTCCAAACCTCTGAGATTCCTGGGATATTCAGTGTTAAACATCTGAAAACTCTACCAGAACAATGCTGTTGGAATATATCCAAGAAAGGGAATGTTATGTAAAATGTTGGAAGCAATTAGCCCTGGCTGGTGTGGCTCGGTGGATTGAGAGCCGGCCTGCAAAGCAAAGGGTCAATGGTTCATTTCCCAGTCAGGGCACATGGCTGGGTTGCTGGCCAGGTCCCCAGTGGGGGACACTTGAGGGGCAACCACATATTGATGTTTCTCTCCCTCTTTCTCCCTCCTTTCCCTTCTCTCTAAAAATAAATAAATAAAATCTTTTAAAAAAAGAACAAAGAATAATGCTGTTGGAATATATCCAAGAAAAGGAGTGTTATGTAAAATGTTTGAAGCAATTAGCCCTGGCAGGTGTGGCTCAGTGGACTGTCCACCGGCCTGGGAACAGAAAGGTCGTTGGTTCCCTAGTCTGGGCGCATACCTGGGTTTTGGACCAGGTCTCCAGTTGGGGGAATGCTAGAGGAGGCTGATGGATATGTCTCACATGTTGATGTTTTTCTCCCTCTCTCTTTCTCCTTCCCTTCCTCTCTCTAAACATAAATAAATAAAATCTTTAAGAAAATAAAATAAAACAGCCTTGGCTGGTATGGACTGTGGACTGAGTGCTGGACTATGAAGCAGACGGTCGCTGGTTTGATTCCCAGTCAGGGCACATGCCTGGGCTGCAGGCCAGGATTCCCAGTGTGCGGAGCATGAGAGGCAACCACACACTGATGTTTCTCTCCCTTTCTCCCTCCCTTTCCCTCTGCCTAAGAATAAATAAATAAAAATCTTAAAAAAGTAAATAAAATAAAAAATACAATGTTTCAAGCAATTAGCCAACACAAAGAAACTGTGGTATGCCACTCTGACCAGAAAGATTAAATCCCGGTAACCAAATTTACCTATTTCCTGTTCCTGTGTGCACCAAGGACAAACAAACCAGCCACAGCAACTAAGACTCCAGTACATTAATCATGTTAACTAGGAAGCAAAAGACCACATGGTTTAGGGAATAGAAACCAGAGGTTCTTTCTTCACATACAATAGGGTAAGAAGAGAGGCAAAGAAAATTAAATATTAAGAAGTTGAAAAACTCTTTTTTAGAAGATTTTATTTTTAGAAAGGAGAAGGGAGGGAGACAGAGAGGGAGAAACATCAAAGTGTGATTGCCCCTGGCATGCCCCCTACTGGGGACCTGGCCCGAAACCCAGGCATGTACCCTGACTGGGAATTGAACTGGTGACCCCTTGGTTCATAGGCTGGCACTCAATCCACTAAGCCACACCAGCCAGGGCTAGAAATGGGAAAACTCTTGTTCTTGTTACTTTGACAAAAAAAAGGCATTTATGTCTTTTCAACTTACCCTCCTGTTCTTCAACTCAATACTCAAACTCAAAAGGTCCTTTCAACAATTTCCAGCAGAATCAAGTACATCTAAAGTTTAGCCAGCTTTTGAGAAACCTTTCTAAGGAATTATGCTGAGTGTGAGTTTGCCCTTTTCTTGCAGCCACTGGAGAAGAGGCCCTGAACGCTCCCTGTTGTGGCAGCAAGGGCTGAGCTTAGTTAGCGTTCTTAAGGCAGCACATGCTACCTTTCAATTCAACCTTAACAATGGCCAATACCCAGAATTTCCTAAGCCAATTTAATCTCTTCCTACTCTACCTTTGAATTTGTTGCTAAACGTAAGCAGTGGATTATGAATGAAGGCCTTCTGTACTTAGCTACAAACCTTCCTTTTCACAGCAGTCAGAAAAGTGGGCACTGGCAATGGCGACTATGACCAAGCTTTCTAACAAACACACCAAACAAAAACTAAGATACCACGGGGCAGGCACACTTGTGCATTTCATATAGCCTAGGAAAAAGTCCTTTACCTGGGGCTTTATTTTCTTCCTCAGAAGCTTTCAATTAAGAAGATGAACAACTACTTTAAGAGTGCTTCTTAGTATTTGTTAACAAATAAAAAACAAACAAAAAATCTCTTTAGTCAAAACAAACCCAACAATTAGTACGTATTCTCTACAAGTCTGAAGTATCGACACTGGCAAATATCTGCTCTGGTCACACAACAGAATTCTACATCACTCTGTGGGCAATATTTAAAGTCAGGAACAGTGAGTAAAATGCCTCAAGTTCCTTAGTTTTGCTGTTGTTTTACTGTGTTCAGATTGTTGCAGACTTTCACCTACTGCCTCACTAAAGAATAGACTTCAAGGCATTTATGGCAACTAACTCATGATGTCATGCTAACAGCTTGCAGAGGAGCCCCAGAAAACTTAGTTGAGAATTCAGATAGCTGGAGAATCACAATCTTTAGCTTTCCATCGGGAACAGTGTGCAAAAGTAAAGTTACCTACACTGAGATATGGTGGGACCACTCCAAACCAGTTCCAACACTGGCCGGAAGGACTGGCTACCCTCTATCTCTGCAGGGATCTGTGACAACGCTACACATGTACAAAAGTCTACGTGACACTCCCTGACGTGGCCTGAGAGTCCACTAATCCCTGCTCACATATTTAAAGCATTCGCTTATTATCTTGGCCACTGGTCTCCACCGGAGGTCCGCACGCAGTCTCCAGAAGTCCTCCGCACCCCTGGTAAACAAGTTTGCCATATCCGGCAGGTAAAATCTGAACTCAAGTCAGCCTCAACAGTTTTTTAATCCTAAAAACCTCCAAATAACTGGACTCCAAATGTTCCCCTCTCTAACACACTTACCCAATCCACTGAAAACATTTTCCTACCACTGCTAAAACTATAATCACAATACAAAAGAGCAGAAATTACAACTCCAGACCTGCCAACTCCTGAACTCCTGGCCTCTCAACTTGTCCCTCCTTCAGATGAAAAGTCCACTTTGTTGGACAGGTTGGCGACTGGAGTATCCACCACAGAGGTAACAGCCTGGTCCAGGACTGGGCACACGGTAAGCCATCAGTAAATGGTAGCTGTTATCATCATGATCATAATTTATCACTGAGTGGCATGACAACAGAAACGACAAAATCTTCCCTGGAAAAGGACACAACTGGAGCCCAACACGGGGAAATAGGCAAGAGGCGGATTCGGTGCATGATAGCTGTCAAGTACCCTCCTAAGCCCTTCCTTCACTCGTCTTCTAAATTAACTTAATTCTCATTACCTCCACCTTTACAGGTAAGGAAACTCAGACACTCATTCCAGCTCTGGAAAACCTAAAAAGCCTGAATCCACAGCCTGTGCTTTTTAACACTACTCCACACTGAACAAAGCTTTTCAAAGACGAGTCCTCTTCAACAGAGATGACTCTGGGGCCAGATATTAAGATTTGAGTTTGAAGAGTCTTTGGGCCCCGCCCTCCCGTTTAAACTTGAACACTATCCCATGCTAAATCAACATTATAGGGTAGAACAACTTTGTTTTTAGGAGCGTGGACTGATGAGTCAGACAAGTAGGTATTAAGGCCTGTTGTGAGGCACATACCAGTTAGGCGACCTCAGCTTTTCTGAACCTCGGTTTCCTCATCTGCAAAATGGGAAGAATAACACCTATTTCACGATCTGTTTCGAGTATTAGCGCAAGAATTTACGTAAACCACCCAGTTCAAGGCTCATTAAGAGTTAATCCTAAGTAATAGGAACCATGGAAAAGAGGAGAAAAATAGGAACCCTGGTAGAAAACGGAGCTTGTCTCCAGGAGTGACCCCAGCAGACAGGAGAGCGAGGACCCGTCCCGCGCCCACCGCCACAGTAGCCCGTCCTTACCGCTTTTGGGCTTAGACTCGCCAGCCGGCCCAGCCGAGGCGGAGCGGGGCGGCTGTTGCCCTTTGCTGCTGCCCGAAGAGGCGGAGGAGCTGCTGGAGCCGCTGTTCTTGTCCATGTCGGAGGCGGTGGCGGCGGCGTTGGGGGAGCTCTGCGGCATCAACTGGGGCCTCGGCGGCGGCGGCGGCGGCGGTCGGAGCGGAGCGGGCGCGGCGGGGACCCAGGCTCATGGCGTTCGGGGCCGGCGGGGGTCGGCGGCGGCAGCGGTTCTCGGCCTTCATGGCGACATTTTTCCTTGTTTCCTTACTCGGCTTCTCAAATTGGGAAGAGAAGCGGAGGGCGGGGCGGTCGAGCCCGCTGGCGGCAGTGACCGAGACGGAAAAGGAGGCCGGGGCTCGGAAGTCCGGGCCGGGCCTGGCGGGGCGGAGGCTGCGGAGAACTGGGAGGCGAGGGTGGGTGCGCGAGCCCCGCCGGCCGGCCGGACGGACACACTCTCCCGCCGCGGGGCAAGGGAGAGGGCTGGTTGTCTCGGTGTCGGGGACCGGTGTCTCCGACACAGCGACCGACACTCGCCTCGGGGCCGAGGCCGAGAAGCTCCTGGAATGGCGACGAGTCGCCAAACAGCATCTCCAAGAACCCGGATGGACTATTTATATGGTAGAGATGTGGAAGTGAAGCACTCTGGGAAGTGTGGTTTTCGGCCCTCATCCGGGTCTGCTAATTTCCCCCCTCCCCCAGTGTGTGAGGGCGTGCAGCATGATGGGACTTGTAGTCCAGGACTTAATAGCACGCTAGTAATGTATAATAATAAATACTACTACTAATAACCAATCCAAATATTGGAATACATGTAGAATTCTTTTATTGATTTATTGTTTAATATATAATTCTTGTGCTAGAATTAATATGAATTTACTCATGGCTCAATTTATTCGTGGCTCTTATTCTATCACCTAATAACTATAATAGCAACAATATCTGCAAAACCTTACACTTAATATCTCTTTACAACACTTCCTCATACCATACCTCATTTCATTGTTAATACGTCATTTACTAATATAAGTCGTTGTTAACATTTCAGTTCATTAATAATAGTTGTCATTCAGTGCTTATTATTAGCAGGCACTATGCTGTGAAGTTTATAAGTTTATACCACACTTAATCCTCACAATAACTCAAATTTAAAGACAAGGAAACGGCCTTTAAAAGTTTAGATCATTTACACATGATCAGATAGCTAATAAGTTATGTTCTCAACTACCTTGAGGTAAGTTATTATCTCAACTACGAGATATGCAGTTCCCCATTTTACAGATATGGTAACTAAGACGGATAATCCCATATGTATTTTTGCAATCGCATCACATCCGTCTTTACTTTGTAAAATTAAAAATGATGCCCTTTAACCATAGCAGTTTGAAATTCAAAGGAACGCATACACAGTTTAAGAGATCAACAAAAAATTCTCAGACTAACTTTAGTTAAAAAGCTGTTATATGCCAGGCACTGTACTGAGCACAGGGAATGCCAAACTACATTAAAATTGAGGCTTTTACTCAATAGGAGTAAAATAGGAGTATTAATACTCCTATTATTAAAAAATTAATTAATATACTCCAAGTATATTAATACTCCTAGGTTCCTAAGTTAGTTAAGCAAATGAACAGCGGGTAGGCTGGCACTCACCAAGGAGAAAGCCATATTCAGTTTGAGCCTAAAGATCATGAAGCCCAATGGGGAGAAGCCGGACGAGTTGGAATCTGGGACCTCTCAGGCTCTCCTGGAGCTGGAAATGAACTTGGACCTCAAGGCCCAGCTAAGGGAGCTGAATATAAAGGCTGCCAAGGAAATTGAAGTTGGTGGTAGTCAGAAAATTATTATAATCTTTGTTTCTATTACCTAAAGTCTTTCCAGAAGACTTTCCATGGGAGAAAAAAGTACAATAAAGATTAAATCAAAAATAAAATAAAATGAGATGAATTGCAAAAAAGAAAAAGAAAATCTATGTCCAGCTAGTATGTGAATTGGAAAAAAAAAGTTCAGTGGATAGCACGTTGTCTTTATTGCTCAAGAGTTACCTAAGTCAACTTGAAAAAGCCGACAAAAATAAGCAAAAATATCCCAATAATTGCAAGAGAATCATGGTGAAACTGGGTGGAAGCCAGCTCATAAAAGTTCATTTGGCTAAAACACTGCAGAACAGTAAGGAACACAAGGTTGAAACCTTGTCTGGTGTCTATAGGAAGCATAGTGACAAGGATTTAATTTTGAATTCCTAGAGTTCCGGTTGTAAACAAAAATCACTGAATCCTATATCATTCACACGAAGAAAAGAAAAAGAAACTACAGGGGAAGACTGTGATAAAGGCTATAACAAAGCTAACACAAAATGCTGTCCAGAGGAGAAACTCCAAGAAGTACAAACAGCTGGGAGGTATAAAAGAGGACTTCCCAGAGGTGGTGTCACTTGAGCTGAGTGGAATTTCAGCAGTCAACTATAAACAAGTAAATAGACAAAATCCTAGAATTCCCATAAATGGGCCCTTTTTGGCTCTTTATTAATCATAACATGTTATACAAAACATTAATAAGTATATATATGCCACTTTCTTGAAATTATCAGTTTTAACTGGGACAAAAGAAATTAAAGACTAATTTCATTTTTTAAAAACAGATTTATTTATTTTTAGAGAGAGGGAAAGGGAGGGAGAAAGAGATGGAGAAAAAGCATCACTGTGTAGTTGTCTCTCATACACCCCCTGCTGGGCACCTGGCCTGCAACCAAGGCATGTGTCCTGACTGGGAATCAAACCATCAATCCTTTGGTTTGCAGTCTGGCACTAAATCCATTGGGCTACAACCTGAGCTACTCTCATACTTTTAAATCTCCTTAAAATGCCCTCTGCCAGTCCTTATCTTGGTTCACCATTTACAGCCCTCCCCCCAAGATCATACTGAAATGAGAGACTAGCTACTGTACATTTAATTTGATATTTAGAAGGAACAGCCTCAAATCCTAAGGTTCATTCTCATGTATGACTAGATTAGGACAATATACTAAGATTCCTTGATGAGTTTTTATTTCCTTTAACAAAGGTGTGAAAACTCTGATTACATGAATGAATCATTCCTTCCATCATTCGTAAAAATTAAAGACAGGAGAAGAGAAATCCCAGTGCAGTTTTTCCGAAAGAAAGTGGTAGGTGTCCATCCATCTGTCAGGCTACATTAAACCAGAAAGAACATTTTCAAATTCAGAATAGTTTCTTAGGGTCCGTGGCGCTTTCTCCTTGTGAAATATTTACAGAAAACATACATTTTAAAAAAAGAATCAAAGAAACACACAGAAATCCAAGCAAAACTTACCACCTCCACCCTCTTTTCCGCCAGCTGGTCTACAATATATACCCTTTCCATTTAAAAATTAAAAAACAAAACAAAACAACGGGGAAATCTGGGTTTGAAGTAAAGCACCCATGCTATGCCAGTTGGTCCTAGAAATGCAGCTGCATGACAGCAGGAAGGGAAATGTGAGTGGTGATTTATTCTGTTTCTAAGATACCAGAGCTTTCTTTCCGGTGTTTTTTTTTTTCAGAGTCGTCTAGTATGTTCCTTAAGAATGGTCTGCGATTCCTCGCGTCAGAATCACCCGAAAAGTTTGGTCAAATAAAATTCCCGGAATCCGTTATCAGATTTACTGATTGAAAATCTCTGGTATTTGGGGACCTGGTAATCTGCATTTTAAAGATCAAACCAGGTTAGTCTCATGCACACCACAGGTTGCGAGAATTAACCTGTAATCGTAGCCTTTTAGCAGTCTTGACCTCAGGCCCCTTCCCCACTCCCCTATCCCCGTTCTTCACCGTTTTCGTTATCTTGTAAGTTGGTACTGGTACTACTACTGGTTAGCAAGATTCACAGACATGGCCACTGAGAGGTGAGTGGAGGCTCTCCCTAAGGTCCACTCACTCCTGATGAATTCTGTGTTCAATTTGGAGAAGACTCCGGATTCCAGAGACCATGCATAGATCCTTAATATCAGGTTTCAGGACGCGTTAGGCTAGTGTCTCCGCCCGGCCGCCGTCGGCCGTCTAGTGCTGCAACGTGACGTAGTGTCTGGCGGCCGTCCCCCGACTGTCAAGATGGCGGCCCCCAGGAGTTGTGCTCTATGGGGCAACTGCGGCCGTGGGTGGTCGCGGTTGATGCGGGGCAGCCGGCTCCCCGGGCTTCGTAGCTCCTGGCCCGGGAACCCGCTGGGTGCGCGGCTCTTGTCCCAAGAGAAGCGGGCATCGGAAACGCACTTCGGGTTTGAGACTGTGTCGGAGGAAGAGAAAGGGGGCAAAGGTGAAAGGGGCGAGAGGGCGGATGGTGGGATCTAATCGTCTGCGATCTAGTTTCTTCTGCCCAACTAAGGGTTAACTGAACGTCCTGTTACGTTAGCTCCCGTGCAGTAGCTTGTGCATTCCTGACATCCGAGGAGTCCCTTCCAGCCTGACCGTGTGAGTGCAGAGCTGAGACACCTCCTCTTATTAAGCGGAGCACTCATCACTAAATCCCAACACTTTAGTGTTTATAACGTGCCAGGCGCCGTGCAAACATTTCCAATTTTTGTTTCAATGCCTTGATGGTGGGTATTGTTTTCCCAATGTTACACATGAGGAAATTGAAATTTAAAAGTTAAGCAAGAACTTGTCCAATTTAACACAGTAAGTGGTGGAACCAGTAAACCAGTATTCCGATCCAGTTTGGTCTGACTACAGAGACCACGTTCTTTACTTACCTCTTGCTAGAAGAATAGGTCTTTTTTTTTTTTTAATTGATTTGGGAGAGAAAGAAACATCGATTTGTTGTTCCACTTAGGCGTTCATTCGTTGATTCTTGTATGTGCCCTGACCGGGGATGAACCCACAACCCTGGTGTGTGGGAAGGATGCTCTAACCGTGTCCTACACGATCAGGGCAGGAAAAGCCATTTTTTTTTTCTGGAAAGGGAAAAGGAAAGTATCTTCTCTGTACCTCAGCTTCCGGATTTGCCAACTAAGAATAATAGTAACATTTTTCTTAGAGTTCTTGTGAGGATTAGATTACTTCATACATTAAAATTTAAAGTATTTTGAACAATGCCTAACACTGTTCAATAAATATTAGATATTATTGAGAAGTTTCTTTGAACCCAGCACTGTGCCACAGGCAGGGAAAAGAAAAAGAACAGTTTTAAAACTCAAAATATACCATTTATAATGGGGTAGGTATTAAGTCCATTTTACCGATGGATAATGTGAGACTCAGAGTTTCCTTCCCTTAGCCTGTGGCCACCCAGGAAATAAGAAAAAGAGTCTACAGTATAATTTCCCATCCTCTTGAAGATTACTACAGTGCATTACCTCTCACCTCAACCATACTAAATATGTAACTCCACTGTAACTCTTTGAATATTGAATTTAAATTTATTTCACTGTGAATCCCTAGAAGGCTAGGACAGTGGCTCATTCATGTTTATTTCCTCAGTGCCTGGTGCACATTAGGAGTTTTATAATTGCTTGTAGAGTGATATAAGTGGAGCCAAGTAAAACAATGGTAAGTACTTATTGAGAGCCTAAAACCTTTAAAAATATTTTATATTAATTCTTATAAACACAACGCAGTGAAATAGGAACTATTAGCCTGGTTTTATAGCTGAATAAAATGTTGAAACAGATATATCAAGTCACTGGCCCAAGATGGCCAGTAAGCTGCAGAGCTGGCATTTGAATCAGGTGGTTTGCTTCCAAAATATTAATAATGCCCAACCACTGTATTTTGCTTTACAATATCTAAACATCGCACACAGTGATAAGCCTGGGGACAAGTTACCCACTGAGCTAAGTACAACTTCCAGATTTAAGACCCAAGATCGAAGTACAGGCAAAGTCTCCCCTTACACAGTGATGCAGGATGGTGAAAATAACCAGGCAAACCGGAATCCTGCCCAGTGATCTCAGTAATCAACGGGAAAATCTTTAATTATTCCATGACCTTTAAAAATTACTGAACATCAAAAACTCTGAATGTCAGTTATAAGTGTACAGGGAAATGAAAAAATAGCAAAGTTAATACTTCTTTAGTATACTAATTATAAATTAGGCTTACTTTAATATTTTTAAGATTTTCATTTCATTAATATATTTAGGATTTTCTAATTTAAGTTTAAATTCTTAAATTAAGATTCCAGTTAAAAATTAGAAACATTGAAAATTAAGTTGTTTTATTCCTTTGCAAAAAAAATTTACTAAGAGTAGTTTGAACAGTGTTTACGGCCTTCTCATCATATAATTTACAATAGGGAGTCAGCATCTTCTCTGTGCATTCACAAAATGTTGTATTCCTTTCTAAGTTTTCACTTTCTAATATTTTATACTTTCATTTTTATTGTCATAAAATATCTCCAAGAGTTCCTTTAATGTGAAGTTTTTTGCTGGCATCATTTCATGTGTGACATCTTCAACATTTCCATCACCACCACGTCCTCATTTATGTCCATAAGTTCATCTCACAGTTCTGATTGCGTATCTGCCTTCTCAAGTGGCAACAGTATCAGCATTCCCACAGTCAGCCATTTCTCCTATAACTCCATTGACATTCCATTTAAATTTCACTTCCAGTATCATCACTCTTCATTTCCTCACTGCATTCTCACTTTTGTTGGCCAGTTTCCTTTTAGTTATCCAGTCTTATAAAATGCCATGTTTACAACAGAGATAAGGGGGTGACACAACTGCATGCTTCGCTGTCTGTGGGTAAATTGAAAAACTGGCGTATAGTGAGTGACCTGCCATTTACAAACTGAAAGAAGTGACATGACTGGTTATTGATCAGAATGCATATCTGTTATTTACATAGTAAATTGTCAACTAAAGAAACACTAGTGAAGTTTATACTTTATGCAATTACAGTTAATATCCCCTTGTATTTGAATAATATTTGGGGGAGGCTGGTGTTATTTAACTAAACCACAGCAACTGAAATTCATGCATATTGGAACCATGTGAAGCTAGGGGTGCTCATACTCAGTAGGTTGAGCCTTAGTCCCCCTCAGCTCCCCAAAAGATGTCCAAACGGAAAAAGCAAGCCTGGAGATCCCAGAGAATAGGCATTCAGGATGAAGTTAAAGGGGAGCTCCAGGGTCAGCTGACTCAGCAGAGGGCAGTAGTGTTTGGGGTTTATGCAGCACATTTCATCTGAGGAACGCAAAGCATCTCCCCTTCACTGCCTAATTCAGCCCGATGGCAGGGAGGGAGGGGCTGCCACTGATTTTCTCATCTTATGAGCAGAGAAACTGAAGTGCAAAGAACTTAAATGTAGGCTGTGCCTTAAAGTTTCTTGGATAGTAAATTCCTTCTGTTTCTTGCTAGCCCAGATTCCACATTCTGCCTTGATCCTATGATGATTCATGAGGACCCTCGACAGTGTAACTTGCCCCTGATTCACATCTTGCCATCCACCTGCCCACCATATTGTACCTGAGGCTTTTCTCAGTGACACAGGCAGAGGTGAGCTGAGGCCTTCCCATCCATTAGTCATATGTTTTTCTAATGGATTTTATTGTCTTTTATTATAACCATTAGGAAAATGGTTATAATAACTATTATAACTACAATAACTAACATAAATAACCATTAGAAAAACTTCCACCACCACCCCCTATCCTCTAAGAAACAGAAACCTATTTAGTACCAAGTTTGTACATGGCAGGATTATAAAGCAATGACTGTAAGCCCTGGCCAGGTAGCAATATTGGTTAGAGTGTCATCCTGATATGCCAAGGTTGCAGGTTTGATCCCCAGTCAGGGCACACAGAAGAAGCAATGAATGCATAAATAAGTGGAACAATAAATCAATGTTTCTCTTTCCCTCTCACCCTCTTCCTCTCTCTCTGAAATGAATTTTTTTTTAAGTAATGGTCCTAAAGATAACTAAGATGGTAGAAAGGTTGATTTCTTACATGAAGTAACATAAACTTTTTTAAAAAGATGCAATATTAAGGTGTAGATTTGGGCATTAAGCATATGGCTTGAGTTTACCATGGAAAGATGGGCAATTTTGGGGTGGTGGTGGGGAGAAGCTTGCTTCTCTTTCACTTAGGAATTCTACCAAGTTAATCTTGTCAGTGTTCTATTTCTCTCATGTCAGTCTATCAGGTGTTTGAAAGTGTGGCCAAGAACTATGACGTGATGAATGATATGATGAGTCTTGGTATCCATCGTATTTGGAAGGATTTGCTGCTCTGGAAAATGCACCCATTTCCTGGGACCCAGCTCCTCGATGTTGCTGGAGGCACAGGTAATGACCACGTTTGTATCCTCAGATACCATTGAGCGCCTTTTACAGAAATTAGAGTCTCTTATTGGGATGAGCTGCCCCACCTGCCATTAGCCCGAAGATGGTAGTTGAAAATCAATACACTTCTAAGAACGGGTTACTCTTCCCTTTGTAACTGAATGTCAATCAGCACAGAATATCAGCTTTGTGCCTGTCACTTTTCTAAAATGCACAGAATTATAAAATAAAAAGACCAGTTTTTTACTCCAGTGACATTTCATGATTTAAATGACTTCTGCCTTTTGTTTAACCTTTGACCCATTTTCCTTCTTGGAGGGATGCCTCCTTTACTACTTGGTGCACACTAGACATTTGGGGAGAAAAATGTCGTGTGCTTCTAAAATGCATCTTGGTGATATCACATAGTTAATGTACTTGTTAAATTACTTTAGAATATTGTATAATATGCCATAATGTGATTATACCAGCAGAATAATGTATAATAAATTATGGTAGAATAATCTCGTTTGAAATGAATGTGTGGCCTTTGTTGGTGTGGTCAGCTCCCCAAATGGAATCTTAGAAAGCAAGTAAAAAATCTTGCTCAGTAGAGAACAGTTTAGCAGAATCTTATCAAAATCTAAAATACTTACAGTCTAAAAAAAAAAACCCAACCCAAAAAACTTGCCTTGACTGGTGTGGCTCAGTTGGTTGGGTGTCATTCTGTAAAGCAAAGCGTCGCCAGTTTGATTCCCTGTCAGGGCACATACCTGCTTTATGGGTCAGGTCCCCAGTAGGGGGCGTGAGAGGCAACCACTCATTGATGTTTCTCTCCCTCTCTTTCTCCTTCCCTTCCCCTCTCTCTAAAAATAGATAAGTAAAATCTTTTTTTAAAATGTAATTAAAAGGTACTCCTATATATTTAAAAAGACATTTTAAAAAGATATAGCCACAAATATACTCACTGTATTATTTTTAGTAATATTAAAAAATTAGAAATAACCTATTTATGCATCAATAAAGAAATGGCTTTCAATTAAGATATATCCATTTTATGAAATAATGCAGCTATTTAAGAGCATGAAAAATAGGAAAACCAATAAATACTAATGAAAAATCTCAAAGATATTAAATGGGAAAAAAAGAAAGTCATATAACAATATATAATATAATCCCTATTTATATTTTTAAGTTGTTTCATATGAGTACATATAAATGTATTTAAATACATGAGAAAGTGACTGGAGAATACCAAATTGGATGGAGAGACTGGAAAAACTTAAGGATGCATTTTTTTTAAGATGTTATTTATTTATTTTTAGAGAGAGAGGAAGGCAGGGAGAAAGAGGGAGAGAAACATTGATGTGTGAGAGCTACATCAACCAGTTGTTTCTCGTGCACCCCCAGCCGGGAACCTGGCCCATAACCCAGGCATGTGCCCCAACTGGGAACCAAACCAGTAACCCCCTGGTTCACAGGCCAGCACTGCGTCCATGGAGCCACACCAGCCAGGGCAAGGATGCGTTTCTTGCAAATAGTGTAAGAAAAACAAAGGCAAGGAAACAGCATTATAAGAAAGGAAATGTGATCCTGGAAAGCACTGACTTGGCCTGAACAGTATTTGCCTGGTCGCAATAATTCGTCACCAGTCTTGGCAGAGTGGAAGTACACAGGACGGAAGGGTTAAGGGAGTCAAGAGACACCATCTGTAGTTGACAGGAAAGAAGTGAAACGTTGACTAGTGTGTTACTCTGAGGTTGCAAAGGTATCTGTGAGCAGTGATAGGAATGTATTGAGAAGACAGAGACGAGGAGAGGTGGGGGAGGATGTCATTATCAATGTGGTAAGTAGAGAAATAGCTGTGAGCTTGAGGAGAAAGAGCCGAAAAAGCCGGGCCCGACGGTCTCTGGGGAGCTGGGCTGAACTGGGGCTGAGAAACGGCGGGAGAGAGAGTTGTCGCTTGTAACTATTCCCTTGTGTTACTTTCATAAAAATTACTAGGAAAGGACTAGAAGACTACACACTAAGCTTTTAATACTTATTATGTGTGGGGTAGGTATGAACAAAGAATGTGACTTTCATGTTTTATTCTATATATTGAGATAGTGAGTCTTTTTTTAAAAAAGATTTTATGTATTTATTTTTAGAGAGAGGGGAAGGGAGGGAGAAGGAAGGGAGAGAAACATCAATGTGTGGTTGCCTCTCGCACACCCCCTGCTGGGGACCTGGCTGTCAACCCAGGCATGTGCCCTGACTGGGAATTGAACCAGGGACCCCTCGATTCACAAGCTGGTACTCAATCCACTGAGCCACACCAGCCAGAGCAAGATATTAAGTCTTTTATGGTAAGAATATGTCCATGTATTACTTATACAATTCATTAAAAAGTTTTTGAAAGAATCCTGGAAGTTAAAAAAATAACAGTAACTATGGAAATGAGTGCAAACTTCATTTTCATACACTCCTCAACTTCTATACCTTTGTCGCCCCTTTTGGATTTAGGAAACACTGGGTTTTTGTTGATGTTTACGTTTCTGTCGTTCCTCCTTTGGCACAGGTGACATTGCATTCCGGTTCCTTAATTATGTTCAGGCACAGCATCGGGGAAGGCAGAAGAGGCAGTTAAGGGCCCGGCAAAATCTCTCCTGGGAAGAAATCGCCCGACAGTACCAGAATGAAGAGGATTCCTTGGGCGGTTCCCACGTCATGGTCTGTGACATCAACAGGGAGATGCTGAAGGTTGGAAAGCAGAAAGCCCAGGCTCAAGGATACAAAACTGGCAAGTCCTACAGCGAGTGACGCGAAGTGCTTGTGTGTTTACCAAATGAGATAGAATATGGGGAAAGTTGAAGCGCTTTATTTTCCTGCTTTGAAAAACTCAGAGAGGAGGTGAAAATGATTTGCGAGGGTGAATCTTCCTTGTGTGGTTACGTACAGTATTTCAGCAACCCAGAGAATTAGATTGGCAGCCCAGTGTGACAGGTGATATAACCAAAGCCCCAAAGAGATTGTGTATCTTACTCAAGTAACGTGACTTAAATGGTAGATCTCAACTCCTGGACCCTGAGACAGAAGTTTTGCTTTCATTTTCCAGCAACCCCCCAGTGACCCAAACGGCCTATTCCTGAGTGGCTCCATTGCCCTGCCAGCACTAGGGCAGCTTGATTGATGTGGAAGCTGAGCAGGTGTGCTGCCCCAAAGAAGGGACGTGGCCTGCAGCCACGGGAGTGTAGTTAGCTGACAGCCTCCAGCTCTCAGCACCTGCAGGTTCTGCCTTAGCTTTCCAGCCAGGTTTTCCTGGCAGCGTCCAGCTGATGGCTGAGCAGTAAGAGGCTGCCAGGGCCTGGGCACTTCCCAGGAGGGACTCGAGTGCAGCCTTGGCTCCAGAGCCCCCTGTCGGGGAGGCTGAGGTTTTATCTGATCCGTACCGAGGTCTGCCAGGTCCCCACTTGGTCTTGCTTCCTCTTGCGTCTGTCTTCCCCAGGTGCCCCCAGCCCCCAAACAAAACAACCCTTTGCACTCCATCTGAGCACCAGTTTCTCAGAAGGCCCAACTGATACAGTTGAAGAAACACCTGTAAACAGTACAGCAGGTCCTTGAAAAACGTTTTTTGTTAACATCGTTTTGTTAAAACGGTGATGAAGGAAAAAAATTTTTGATTCCTGGCCAGACCCAGTGTCTGTGGAGTCGCCATGTTTCCGCATGTCTGCATGGGTTTTCTCTGGGTACTCCAGTTCCCTCCCATAGCCCAGAGCTGTGCACTTGAGGGGTGCTGGCCTGTGTGAATGGCCCCAGTCCAAGTGGGGGTGAGTGTGCCCTGTAGTGGAAGGGCGTCCCACTCACCTTTTGACCTGAGCTGCTGGCGAGGCCACAGCCACCTGCAGCCTTGAATTGGAGTAATCAGGGTGGAAAATCATTATCTGCTTTGCTTTTATTAATCTTTCTTAAATGTATCTATAGCTCACATTGATTTCAATGCTTAATATTAGAAGGGTTTTGAGTCTTATTTTAGAAGTTGAGTGATGTTTTTGTGACCAGAAAGATGCTGTAGGAACAACTCTTGTTTATGTCCATGAGCCTGTGGTGAACTTGTTGCATTATCCATCGTTTCACTTAAAGCCGTAGTTTCCCAGAACCTATCTCCGATGTTAAGTGAGCCCTTACTGCACTCCGAAACCACAGTGATCTTAACAGCAGATAGGAGAGTGACTGCGTATCTCCTGGGAAGCCTCTGCAACCACAAAATGGACAGTCTGTGGTCCAGCTTAAAGATGTATGTTTTGGAAGCATTTATCTCAGTCGGTTGAGAAAAGAAAAAGTACATTTTACATTTAGCTGTTTGTTTTAATATTTTTGAAAAATGTTTTATTTTTTGATTTTAGAGAGAGAGAAGAATGGAAAGAGAGAAACATCAATTTGCTGTTCCACTTATTGATGCATTCATTGGTTGCTTGTATGTGCCCTGACCAGGGATTGAACCTGCAGCCGTAGGGTATTGGGATGATGCTCTAACCAGCTGAGCTACCTGACCAGGGCTTGGTATTTATTTATTGCTTATATAGAGTGTAGAGAAAGAGAGGAAGGCGGGGAAGAGAGAGATTGATTTGTTGTTCCACTTACTTATACATTCATTGGTTGATTCTTGCATATGCCCTGAGCGGGGATAGAACCTGAAATCTTGGCCTTTGCTCAAACCAATGCAGCTACCTGGCCAGGGCCTGTTTGTTTTAATATTTTGAAGTCCTACTTCCCCTGCCCCCATTTTTTCAAGTGGAAGTAATGATCCTGGCAGCTGCCCGGTGTTTACCCAGCTTTGCAGAGCCCCAGCTCTGCCCTCTCCCCTGCGGCCCAGGCCCCCCAGGCAGCCATTCTGAGAGGCCCCGGTGTGCAACAAAGGAAACACAGGGCCTCAGGTCAGCGTCAGCACTTCTCCCCCTCCCCCACCAGGAGTGTCTGTGGGTATTCTAGCTCCATTCTCTCTTCCTCCGCCCACTTGGAGAGCAGCTGCCCACACCCAGGCAGCCCGCTCGGGCCCCCAAGATGAAGGGCTCTTTTGTGTACGACCAGAAGGCAGACGGCCACGAGTGTTTGTAGACAAAGGCGCTGTGTTTCCTCACTCCTACTGAAAAACGTGTTTCCTTCTCTCTGGTGCTCAGCCATAAAGGACGGCAAACAGAGATA
Source organism: Tonatia bakeri (assembly GCA_004024845.1). Taxonomy (NCBI): domain Eukaryota; kingdom Metazoa; phylum Chordata; class Mammalia; order Chiroptera; family Phyllostomidae; genus Tonatia; species Tonatia bakeri. The sequence goes on from PVIA01006208.1 coordinate 19,599, forward strand.
GAAACGATAAGTGATGTTTCGTTTCTGGAGTCATCTCTTCCGTAGCCTGGCCTGCCCTTCGGGCTCTCCTAACCACGAATGCAAATCCACCTGCGCAGCAACCATGAAATGTCAGAGGGTCCAGTTGTCTTTCTCTTTCCTCCTTGCTGTGTCAGTCTTCAAAGAAATACCATGCAAAAATAATTGAAGCTAAGTAGGAGGATCCTAGAACTTATGTAATAAATGTAGAGTTCATGAGTACAGACATGTTTACATGTAGCGCTGTCGTGGGTGTGTGGTCTTACATTTCTGTGTGGCGCTTTCTCCCCGGATGGAAGCTCTCACGTCAAAGCCTTAGATTGTTTGATGGGTTCACAAAGTGAGACGTTTCAGAGAAATTTTGGATTTCTAAATTCAAAATTTTGGAAAAATATGAATAAAGTAAATGTTACCCATAATTCCAACATCTAGAGATACTCTTCAATATTTTATTTTATTTATTTTATTTATTATTATCATTTTTTTAAAACATCAATATGCGGTTGCCGGGGGCCATGGCCTACAACCCAGGCATGTGCCCCGACTGGGAATCGAACCTGCGATGCTTCGGTTCACAGCCCACGCTCAATCCACTGAGCTACACCAGCCAGGGCTTATTTTATTTTTTTTAAGATTTTTTAAATTCTATTTTTAGAGAGAGGGGAAGGGAGGGAGAAAAGAGAGGGAGAGACACATCAATGTGTGGTTGCCTCTCACGTGCAACCCCACTGGGGACCTGGCCCACAGCCCAGGCATGTGCCCTGATAGGAATTGAACCAGCAACCCACATTCAATCCACTGAGCTACATCAGCCAGGTCTTCATTATTTTAATGCATTTCTTTCCTATCTTTTTTCTAATAATTTCTTTTTTGTGAAATTGAGAACACCAGGTATATCGTATTTAATGTTCTGCCTTAATTCATCATGTGATTTTTTTCCGATCATTAAAAATTTCTTAAAATCATTCTTTTTTATGAAATTTCCCCAGATGGAAGTTTCGTGAATCATATAACCAATTTACATAACCAACAACCAATTGATTGAATGTAGCACAACATTGTGACATCCTTATTTGTACATTTTTGCATGCATTCATTAGTTTTTTTTATTCACTATATAACCTTAAACAAGTGTTTAAACTCTCTGGATCTGAATCTATGAAATGGAGAAAATAATAATCACCTCATAGTAGATGGTACTAGAGAATAGCTGTTAAAATACAGGCTTTGCCCTGGCTGGTGTGGCTCAGTGGACTGAGCACTAGCCTGTGAATCAAAGGGTCACTGGTTTGTGACCCTCAGTCAGGGCACATTCTTGGGTTGCAGGAAAGGTAATGTCCCCAGTAGGTGGTGCATAAGAGGCAACCATACATTGATGTTTCTCCTCCTCTCTTTCTCCCTCCCTTCCGCTCTCTCTAAAAATAAATAAATAAGGCCCTGGCTGGCGTAGCTCAGTGGATTGAGCGTGGGCTGCAAACCAAAGCATCACCGGTTCAATTCCCAGTCAGGGCACATGCCTGGGTTGTGGGCAGGTCCCCGGTAGAAGCCATGTGAGAGGCAACACATATTGATGTTTCTCTCCCTCTCTTTCCCCTCTCTATAACTAAATAAATAAAATCTTTTTTAAAAAAGAGGGAGAAAAACATAGGCTCTGAGATAAAACCACCTGAGTTCCAAACCATCTGTGCGACCTTGGACAAACTACTTTAACCTTTTTGATACTAAATTTTGCTTCCCTGAAACATGAGGATGACAGTAACAGCTGTCTCATGGAGTCAGTATGAGGATATGATAAAATAACATATGTACACTAGTCCCGTCTGATCCGTGGAGGATATGTACCAAGACCCTTGGTGGATGTCTGAAACCTCGGGTAGCACCGAACTCTGTACATACATGCTGTGCTTCTTCCTATACGTACATGCCTATGATAAAGTTTAACTGACAAACTAGGCACTGTGAGAGATCAACAGTAACTGATAATAAAATAGGACGATTATAATAATGCACTGTAATACAAGTTATATGAAGGTGGTCTCTCAAATTTTCTTACTGTTCTGTGCTCGCCCTTGTGACGTGAGATGACACAGTGCAAACCGCCTCCTGACTCTGTGTGACTGCCCCTCACTGGCAGTGAGTGGTTTGGCGTCACGCGTTTGAGGACACCCCTTGCCGAGATCTTTCTGGAGGCCCAGTGCTTTCTGGTGCGACAGGTCGCCATTGGTCAGAACACGTTTTCTGTTCATATCATCCACCCCACAAATGTAGTGCCTTTTCCGTCTTAACTGAGTACTTATCATCCGTGGGGACTGTAACTGTTGCAGTTTGAGGTGCAACAGCAAAACTAGAATTTTTTTTAAAGATTTCACTTATTTTAAGAGAGGAGAGGGAGAAAGAGAGGGAGAGAAACATCAACTTGCCTCTTGCCTCTAAGTACAGAACACTATATTCTGTACTTAGAGTGTGTCCAATGACCCTCTAAAGTAGGTACTATTGTTAAATCCACTTTACAAATGAGGAAACTGAGACAAGGTAGTTTTTTCAAGGTTATACAGCTAATAAATGGTAAAGCTGGAATTAGAACCCAGGAGGTCTAACCCAAGGATCTGGACACCTAACCACAGTGCAATACAAAACACTTAGTTGAATACAAACTGCTTAAAGGTGGGCATAACTAAGCAAGCATCAGGTTTCACTCAGAGCCTTGGGTGAAGGACCTCCCCTAAACTTCCAGGACACCAGCTTCAGGTCCTCAGGACTGGGGGACACCCATGAAAACAGTGGCCAGGAATTCAAGGGGGAAGGCAGGTCTGTGTTTTCTGACACCACCTCTGATACCAAATGTGTAATGCGTGCCTGTCACCAAACGGTTCTCCAGTTCTCCTACACCAGCTAGGTGTCTGAGAGTCTAGCTCAGTTCTGACACGGAACTGCCAATGTTAGCATCAGATCCAACAGGTTCTAGGGCTCAGCTCCCCAAGACTGCCCCCAATTTAGAAGCCAGCTGCCAATGGGGTGTCCAGCCTGTCCAACTCCCGCCTGGCTGACTGCAGGTTCAGGGGTGCCCCACACACCTCTGCTCAGGTTTGGCAGTTCACTGGGTGCGGAAGAGGCAGCTTCCCCGACTGAGATGAGAACGAGTTTTCTCTTTCAGGACTCGCTTGGGTATTGGGAGATGCTGAAGAACTGCCATTTGATGACGACAAGTTTGACGTTTACACCATTGCCTTTGGGATCCGGAACGTCACACATGTCGACCGGGTACGAACGGCTGCCTCTCAGGACGTTGGTTCTCCCTGAGTGGCTCCACGGTGAACGAAGGACGATGGAGAGATTTTTTTCTGGATTCAGCCCTTGAACGGAATGACTGTGTCAGAGTCAGGGGCCTCAGTCCTTTAGGTTGCCAATACCCCTAGTCACAAAATTGGTAAGGACCATAGAGCAGATCCCCATAGAGGCCTTAGTTGCTTGGGTCGGTATTTAAATCTTTGGAACGTCAGTCTTGTTCAGATAGTCCCTCAGTTTCCTCTCACTCAGGAAGCCATCTGACCCTGTGAGTTTGCAGAAGCTCGGGGGCATTCCTGGGGTTGACACAGAAAAAGGCACTCAAACATCATTTTGGCAGGAGCTGGCTAGTCAATTGATGGTTTTCTACAGAGAGAAGGGGATGTCTGGCTCTTCCTCTGGCTCTTCATCTGATGCAACTTTTATTTCTACTTTAATATTCTGTCCACAGCACTTGAAGACAGTGTTCAAAGCATCAGTTTCATTTTTGTAGTATGGGCTCCGGATACCTGATTCTTTTGCTCTGGTTGGGGTACCCTTCCTTTACAGTGGTCTTTAGTGTGGTTCCTGTGACCTGTCCTGTGTCTGTAGCCACAGTTTATTATTTCTTTTTGTTTTTTAAGATTTTATTTATTTTTAGAGAGAGGGGAAGGGAGGGAGAAAGAGGGGGAGAAGTGTGGTTGCCTCTCACATGGCCCCCACTGGGGACAGAAGCCGACACTGCCCGGGCCTCACAGAGTTGCATGTCTGCTCAGGAGTGTTCTTTTGTTCCTTTTCTCACTCAGGCACTTCAGGAAGCCCATCGGGTCCTGAAACCAGGAGGACGGTTTCTCTGCCTGGAGTTTAGCCAAGTCAGCAATCCCCTTGTGTCCAGGTTGGCATTGTTAACAGGGCTGGATTCTCCTCGTTCAGCCAAGGTTTCCCGTCCCCGCTTGGATAGAAAGTAGCCAGTAAGCAGTGAGCATGAACCTCACAGTTCCTTTGCAGACTCCCGGAGGGGTAGTACCACCTCACGTCAGCCACTGCTAAGGAACATCGTCTGGACCAGAGGCTACAGTCTGTCCACAGGTTTTGCTTGACGCCTGGCATTTTAAAAAGTTGACTTAGATGTCCACATTTAAAGATCAGAAGTCCACATAAAAACCTGGATTTCCAGCTTCACTTGAGAAATCAGATGACAGGGCAACCCCGAGTAAGCCATGTTCCCACGTGCCCGTGGGGGGAGCTGAGCAGTAAGTCCCCCTTCTCCACTTTGGCGGCACTTCCTAAGTGTCCTGTGACCACATCCTCACCACGCCTGCTGCTCCTGCGCCTGGCCCACTTCCCTGGTTCTAGGAACTTGCTTGACCCTCCAGGCATCAGAGTGTACGACCCGGGCTTTGACCTTCTTGCTTCTTACCAGGGGGCACGTTCTAACCTTCACCTTTGGCCTTTTCGTTTAGGCTTTATGATCTCTACAGCTTCCAGGTCATTCCTGTCCTGGGAGAAGTGATCGCGGGAGACTGGAAGTCCTACCAGTACCTCGTGGAGAGCATTCGACGGTTCCCGTGTCAGGTATGAAACTTCTGCAGCTTACGACGAGGGCCCCGAAGCAGAAATCCCAATGACCCTTGCCGTGCTTCCCTTTGTGTTCTAGGAGGAGTTCAAGGAGATGATAGAAGATGCAGGCTTTCAGAAGGTGACTTATGAAAGTCTGACGTCGGGCATCGTGGCCATTCATTCTGGCTTCAAACTCTAACTCCTGTACACTCCTGGAGCGTGAACTGCGCACTCACAGCCTGTCGGGAGGCTGCAGCGGAAGGCGAATCCGGCTGGTGAGACCAGCAACAGAACGTCCCCTCCTAAGGATACGTGCCTTGGACTCATTTCTGCTGTGACCACTCTCACAAAGCGGAAGAAACAAATCCCTGTCACTTTATTTCACCTTTCATCAGGAACCGCTTCAGGCCTTCTCCCTGAGGTGTTACTGTGTCTGCATTTTTTGCCCAGTTCCTGCTGTCTTTTCCTCAGCTGTGCAGTGTGTGGTGTGGGTAAAACCAGCACTGAGGCGGTTTCGAGGCGTGTTTGTAGTCTCTCTGCTGGTGCTGACTTCCAGGCGGACAGTGAATCATCGGAATCCAATGGTTTGAACCGGAGACATCCTAACCGTACCCGGGTCAACCTTCCATCCTAGCACTGGTTGAAGGCCAGAAGCCAAGGCCCATCAGAGGGCTGACGATCGGAACCAGACTCATGTACTGAACCACTAAATGGGTTACAGTTTGTTTGGTATTTGTGACTTATTTTTTCTTGAGGGAAATGCATTTGTTGTCACTCACTCATGCTCTTCTTCCTGCCAAAGCCACTCTTGTGCCCTCCATGCCTGTCGTGAAGAGAGCAGCGCGACGGCTCCTCGGAGAGTAAATGTGCCAGCAGACTCCGCGTGTAAGTCTTGTATAAAGAGCTTCTTTGTCAGAATACATTAGAAAAAAGGCTTTTAAAGCAAAAAAGTTTGAAGACTATTTAGCCTACCCCCCTCCAGTCCTCAGGGCTCTTATACCCTTAATACAGTAGTTAGAATGAGGCCTGTTTTGAACGTGGATAGAGCTTAAGGATTTTGTGGGGCCTTGCTAAGTAAGAAATTGCAGAAGCCAACCTGTGAGTTGCCTGGCAGTTCGTTAATTGTAGATTAGCTTAGGACAGAGCTATTTGAAAAGGCTTCTGATACGCTGCCCCTTGTCCTAGCACAGTAGGGGTCATTTACATACCTTCACTCTTAAAGACCTTGCCCTGTCCCTGGTAAGCGTTCAGATACAGGGATCTATATGCAACTCTCTGAAAGATAGCAACCAGGAGCATTTAATGAAATGCTAAACCTTAGAAAGGCTTCAGCTTACTTTTTTTTTTCCAGCTGGCTGGAGCCTATGGGCCTTTGACATTAACAAGGAGCAGGCACTGGAAGGAACTTTGTAAACCATCAACCCAGTTTTATCTTCACAGCAATGTGGTTTCCTCACATTTGAATCAAAAAATAAATTAAAAGCTGCCACTTCCTGGCAGTAGATAAGGGCCTAATCAAGTCAAAACCCCCAATGTCCAGCTGCTGGTATTTACATGAACAGATTGAAAATGTTCCCGGTCCTAAAATAGCTCAACTTCATTAGGACTCCTAAAACCCCAAGTACCAGTGAAGGAAAACAATCTCCCAAAGATGTTACAGACCCAGTACTGCTTTTAAGATGGAGCATCACCTATCAATTCAGATCTACCACCCCTTCTAGGTAGCAGTAACCTGGCTGCTCAGAAATCCTAATTGTAGCTCACAAGTCCAAGAACTAAAACAAAAATCCATACTTCATGTGAATACTGAGCATAGGGTAACTGGGAAGCCAGGCCCTCTTACAACTTCCCAAGATGGCTGTGGGCTGTTTCAGCCTCTGGAGTATTTCCTTTCTACCTATAAGAAGTCTGCCGTACTTGCTTGTCTTAAAAGACTTGTCTTCCTAAAATTGATACGAAACTTTTAATGAAGACTACCTAACCAGCTTTAATTGGGTCTTTTAATGACAACCTCAGTTCACATTTGTTAATTGGGCTTCTGACTGCAGCTACAGCACAGCACAGCAGGCTCACACATTTAAATTCCTGCAAAGACTTCCTAAGAATCACATGGAGGGCTGCTGCTCATCTCTCCTTTCATCTTTTGGGGCCTGGCAAGGGAGTGGGGATAGCCGAGACCAAATTTCTCATCAGCCCGTTATCAGCGTATTTCCATTCCACAGCCACAGAGGACTTATCTAAAGGAGTTCTATGACACATTCATCCCCACGACCACTTGAGGCCTCAGGCCCAGAACATTCTATAGCAACATCTTTTAATGAGCACTTAAGGACAGCATTTACCAGGTTAGGTGTTAAGACTTAACCCAGAAATTTCTCTGACATGCACTTCTGAGTTTTCTTCTGCCATGCACGACAGCTGCAGATGGGTTGAGAATGACAGACTTGCGAGTTCTGAGTAGGTGAGTGCACCGCAGCAGCTTACTTCAGGGACTCACCCCCACCAACCTAAATGGCTATGGACCACCTTCAGCAACCTGAGGTTAGTTGAACAAATTGTAACTAACACGAAGTTCTTCAACAGATTTATTTTGGGGGCAAAGGAATGGATTTTGAGGAGGAAGAACATGGAGCAGAGAGGTATGGAATAGAAAATAAATACAAATGTAAGCTGTTTTGCTAATTGTTTTATAACCACAACAAATGAGTACAGAGAATGCCCTGTACAAAACAACACAATAAAGGTTCAAGATCAAGGTGTTCCTTTAGGCAAGGCTGAAGATTCAGTCTCTGGTATTTGGAATTTAGGCTGCAGTCCTCGTTTTTGGATGGATCACCGGGGTGCGGTGCAGTTCACGTTAACCAGATTTGAACAGAAGGATGGCCACCTGGCCCAGGTAGAAGTAGATGAAGTGTTTGGTCTCATGCGTCACGTAACTACCGAAGTTCCTCCCCACGATGCAGTGCCAGGTGGGGTTGTACTTCTTGTCAAACTCCTAGTGGGGAAGGGGAGAGAAAGAACACTAGAGTTTTCATGTTAGACCAGAGGTCAGAGTTTGCCTCCTGGATAGGCAGAGCCTGCAGGGGTGAAAATGAGGAACGTTAGCATCTGCAGATTCTTAGAACGAAAGAATGTTCCCCAGCTCCAAGTCGCCTACATAGTGCATTAATGCAAACATACTTGCAGTGTGAGCGAAGCTGGGAACGGGCTGGGATGTAAAAAGCAGAAAGGGCAGCCTCAAAGACACAGCACTTTGTTATCGTGGTAACTCCACCTTCGTAATTTCTGTGATACTCACTGATAGGTAACATCTACAATTCTAGTTTATCCTGTTCTCACGTGTAAACAGAACTGAATACTCGTCCTACTCTGTGTCAGTCATGCACCCCCAAATCCTAGGAGATGGTTTTTAGCCCAGAATACCCCATTGTAGGTCGTTCCTTAACTCCGCTCCAGTATCCTTGATAACAAAAGACTTCCAAAAGGACAAAGTCTCAATTAGCATACAAACCACTGTGGATCAAAATTTTAATTTAAGGAGACAAGACACTGGGCACTCCAATGCACCTATAAAAAGAATGCTGGCAGCAGAATCTAACAGCTGCCTGGTCAAATTTTATCCTTAATTATAATTTAAATAGCCCTCCTTTTCACATCTATCTTGAGGCTGATATTCTGCAGAAACACTTTTCCTCTATTTTCCCCACTCCGAGAGGCTTGGGGACCAACTAGAATGCCCGTGTTCATTTCTTCACTAGGTTACTGTAGACGGGGGCCACAGCTAATCCCTATCTATAAAATTATTAAAAGTCTGTGATTTGGCTCCTCTTGTATTGTATGCAGCATTAACATCTTTTAAGTCGAGGAGCACATTCCTAAGAAGCTACAGGAACGCACTGCTGCGTTTGTCTAAGGTATTTCTATCTCATCTAAAGTCTTTCATCTTCCCATTCTCGACTGCAGCCCTCTCACGGCTTAGGCTGCCAGCTTCCTTCCCCTCCAGAAAACATAGCTGGAGCAGCTGGCAGTTCTGACAGCTGTCTACAGACTGTCACTTACCAAGCCCCATCCTGGCCCCCCAACTACCACTGCCACCTACTTTCTCTCAACTGGCGGCTAAACTCCCCACTGGAAGGCTGGCAAGATCTCCCTCCGGCCTGGCTGGAAACACCCACGCACTCCTCCCTCCCGAACACTCAGATGGATCTTCGGCGCAGGAATCGTGCAGAACGGGGAACCGCTGCTCCCCGATCCTGGAAACCGTTGCTAGGTGGCGCTTTCCCCGTCAGAGCTGGATAATAAATTTAAAAAAAAAAAAAAAAAACTTGGGGCGCCGAGATCCTGGTCTTCCCAAGAGAAGCGAAAAATCCACTTGCGTTCTTTCTGGAAACCTCCACACACGAGCTGCCCTGCGTGCCCTCAAGGATCTCCACCAGGCGCTCTAGGGATGCATCATCCCGGAGAGGAAACTAAGTTGCGACTCGCTCCAGCTGAGAGGCATCAGCCTCAGCCCCCCGCCAGCGCCCCGTCTTTACCTTCTTAATATGCGCCGCAATATCCTTCTCTATGTTATATTTCTCCAACGCCTGAGTAGCGCATTCCACGGAGTCCTGTTGCATCTCCTCCGACATATCGGCATTTTTGATCACCGCCTTTCGGTCGCACATGGTTACCTGGGGGACGGGGGAAAGACAAAGGGTGAGGAGTTGGGGTGCGGAATGCACCTGCAAAACGCCAGCTACCTCTGGCCCGTTCCCCGCCGTCCCAGGATGACGCCCCCCAGACCACTTCTCAGGGAGCGCGGTCCACACACCCAACCGCGGGAGAAGTCCGGGGAGGGACAGAACAAGGTAGCGAAGTCCCCCGGAACCCCAAGATTCTCACAGTGAAGCAGGTGCTGGTCAACCGCGACGGTCTCCTGGGGGAGGGGCTGGCGAAGCTCACACCTAGCAGGAGAAGCCGTCGCTACCGAAGCCGTGGCGCATCTAAGGAGCACCACTCCAGACACCGCCGCCTATTGCCTAGGCTCCGCCCTGCTCCTGAAGGCCCGCCCTGACAGAACATTCCTACTGGCTTGATGCAACCCCTACGACTCTCCCATTGGTCCACGGGCTCAATGGTTCCCGCAGGATCTTTCTCCTGCATTTTGTTGCAGACCACAATGCACTGCTCGTGGCGTCGGTTGCCCCGGTGATGGGCAGCACGCGGTGAGGCCCACACACCGCGAAGGTGGAGCTGGGGCGCGCTCTCTATAACACCAAACGGCTCTAGGGGTGCGAGGGAAGATTCTGCGCAAGCCAGGGAAAGTGGTTCCAAATTTACCGACATTGTCCCAAGATTTGTTCTCGAATGATAGACAGTCGGGTCCCCCCAGATCGGAAGGATTTACGAATTCTGACTGAGCTGGCCAATCGCTTCACTGAAAGGGAATCTGAAGCAGAGTCGGTTACCTGGGCAAATAGACTAGTGCAGTCGCAGAAGAGGGAATCTCAGGGTTTGATTTAATGCTCTACTGTCTCATTCTTGAATTATTTTTTTATTTTTCAGCAAGGGACCTCAGATTTTCTTTTCTTTTTCTTTCTTTCTTTCTTTTTTTTTTTTTTTGCTTTAGGTCCCGCAAATTATGTAGCCTGTCCTCCTTAGAAATATCAGAGAGAGATTCCTTAGGAATAAAAGAGGGTTTCCTTACGAATTAAGGAATTACCCCCCCCCCCGAATTGGGTCTTCCTGCTGGGCAATTCAGACCTCCTTTAAAGGGGTGGGGGGGCACGCTTGGGCGGATTTGGGTGTGTGTACCCAGGGTGGGGCATCTTGCTCGGATGAGGCAGTCTTTCCTGTGTGGGAGTTTCTTAGTTCAGAATTTATCTCTAAGACTGAGGTGCCCTAATGATTAGAAAGGCATCCCTCAGACATGCTTCCTCTGGCATAGAGAGGCTAACTTAACCTCTAAGTGGTTAAAAAAGCAAGGTCTTGGGAGGTTAGGGAGCAGGGTCACCTCTGGCTTTAAATCCCAGCACTCTCATTTAAATTTCAGTTTTCTTACCTGTAAAGGGGGGATAAATATAAAAGGAAATACATCATAAGCATGTTGGGAGTATTAAATAAAGTAATGCCTTTGAAGCTCTCAGCAACATGTGGCATATAGGAATCAGTGAATCTTATCAATAACTCAGTTTATGGAACTGTCCTTGGAGTCACAGCAAGGTTTTGAACCAACCCTTAAATGCCTATAATGTGTTTTTGAACTTCCATAAAGTCATCGGGTTAGTCACCTAACCAGAGCTTTCTGTTTACACTTCTGCATTTTTCTTCCTGACCATCTACTCTCAAGAACCCAGAGCCCCTTTGCAATTTGACCGGAGGGACACAACTCCAAAGAGAAAGAAGTGGGAATAATGAGAACCTCGGGTACAATATATGTATATCAATTGAATTAAGCATTTGAGAGGCTTTTCCGAGGTCCGTGTTTCCAATACTCAGATTATGTATGGGTTGGAGGAGTTAAAATAGTTCTATACAGAGTCACTCCTGAGAAAGAAGTTGGGAGTGAGGCTGGGTTAACACTTCTACGTGACTCGGGAGTGTGATTCCGAGCTGTGGAATCTAGCGATGACACCAGAACCTGGAATCTGTCTTGGGGGCCTTTCCTTTCTCTCTCTCTCTCTCTCTCTCTCTCTCTCTCTCTCTCTCACACACACACACACACACACACACACACACTGAGAGTAAAGTGGATGAGGTAATAAGAATAGCAGCTGTTTATTGAGTGGTTGCTTACCACCAAGTGTTCTGCATTCACTCAGTGATTCCTCACAACAGCTGTGCCTGGGACCCCTGTCCTCCTGTCTCCCTGGGTGCCACCCTCACCTTCAATACCTTGCCTTATGCATCTCTTCCACTTGGCTGCTACTGAATTATATCCTTTATAATAAATCTGTACTGGTAAGTAGAACACTGTCTTGTGAGTCATTCTAGAGAATTATCGAGCCTGAGGAAGTTGTCGGAATCCCCAAATTTGTAGTCAGATGGACGAAGTGAGGATAACTAGGAACCCCTTTTGCATCAGAAGTTTGGACAGTCTTGTGGGACTGAACCCTTAGCCTGTGGGATCTGCCCTAACTCTGGGAGTCAGTATCAGAATTGAATTGAGTTGAACTGTTGGACACCCAGCTGATGTTGGAGAACTGGTTGAAAAATAAGTATTTGGTATTAGGGAGAGAAAAAAAAACCCACTTAGTATCAGAAGTGGTGTTTTTTGGAAAAAAACACAGAGGGGAAGGGACCTGCCCTTGATTACTACTCAGTGAGTTATGGAGCCAGATCTATAAGATCCTGGTCTGACTCCAAATTTATGCTCTTCCCATCACATCAGACAGGTTGGCTTATCTTTCCAAGCTGAGGATTTCATGCTTTCTGGGAGTCAGTGGAGCATGGCCTATGTTTGCCACTTGGCACATGATGTTTGCAGAACGAACGCCGAATAAATGAATTGGTACAGCACCAACATGCCTGCACTTAGTGCGGCATGAAAACTGCCTCTGGTGTAGTTCTTTCTGATAGGCGGCAGGGAGGACTCAGCTCATCACAGGCACTAGAAGGATCCCAGAGGAAAGGGAGGAAGTGGAGACTCAAGTGCATTCTTGGTTGAGCAGACCCATCCCATCAGATTTAGGAAGCCTCAGAACAGGTCATTTCCAGAGTCCTCTGGAGGTTCAGATGAGACCCAGTCTGAGTCCACCAAGTAGAAACCCCAGAGAATTTTCTAAATCATTCTCATGATTTTTGACATATCTGTACCCTACCTCTACTAATATTGATTCAATGTTTTCCTTTAATTAAACTCCCTTTACTTTTAAAAATAAGTGTAGTTTTAAAGGCAAATTTACATCATCACCATAAATGGAGAACCAGTCTCAGCTGTCATAAACAGAGGTAACTATAAAATATAAATATTAGAATAGAAAACATTTTGTTCTCATATTACTGAACTGATCTTGGACACCACTAGTGATGCGTGTCCCACGTTTGGGAAGTGCTGCCCTTAGGAGGGCTCTTAAAGGGGGTCCACAGATGGATTCCAAAGGTTCCACAAGCCCCCTGGAATCCATGTGTAAAATATACCTACAGGCATTTTCCCAGGGAGAGGATCCATAGCTTCCACCAGATGCACAAAGGGATTCAAAACCCAAGAAGGATACAGGCTAATTGATCTCAAATAAACCACGCTCCTGGAATGGATGTAAGATCCCTTCACCAGGTCCAACTGAATTGGCCCATCTGGGGCTCCGTAGCACCACATGTCTGGGCAACTCATTCTGTTCCACTCCTAGCTGTTAAATTTGCTAGAAAACCCCTCTGAGTCTGAAAACACGCATCTTCTACCCAAAGGAAATCAAAATTAGAGGGATTCAAAATTTCTGAGAGTCTGGGTTTTGGAATCGGACAGACCGGGGAAAAGCCTAAAATTGTGATGTCTTACAAGTTAGTTACCCTCTCAGAGGGGCAGATTCCTGATTTTTTTTTTTTTTATGGAGGAAATACCTTCATTATGGGTTGGTGGCCAAAATTATATTAAATAATGCATCTAAGGACCTAGCAAAAGTCCAAAAAAATGGTAGCTCTTGTTATTATGTATTGACATCTTACTATGTGCCAGGATTTGGGGACACATTACCTTCTGACTGATGTCTCACAACTCTATAAGGAAAATGAGGTTCAGAGAGGTGAAGTCCCTTGCCTAAAGTCCCACTGCTAGGAAATGATGGAGCCGGGATTTGAACTCTGGTCTGACTCCACAGTCCTACATGGTGGATGGAAATTGGGCTGCCCTACCTCCCAGACAAAGACAGCGATGATGTGTGCCCCTGGGGGCTCTCAGCATCCTGGCCCCTGGCAGGAGCTCCCCAAATATATGTTGGGTAGATGGATGGATAGATGGAAAAAAAGGGTGAGTATTTCAAAATTATTCAGTACTGCTTCCTCCCAAACTTGACCCTGGATTGGTCCTTGACTGTCTTGAGCTTCCCTGGACAAATTACCATTGTCCTTTAGCCAACAGATTTTCCCAGGGTCTTAAGAAAGCCCTTTGGGATTGTTCATAAGCAGGATGAGGGATTCCTTGCAGGGCTTGGAGCTGTACCCTCCCGCACACAGGCTAGAAAGGATCACAGCCTGTTCCACCTCAACCCTGACACCAGCCCAGGATCGTACTGTTCCCTGCCCTGGCCAGTGATCACTTTTCAAGATTTTCTGGGACCTCAAGCCCTTTCTTGGACCAGGAGTTTGTCACCAACCTAGGAGCTCCAGCTCTCCCTCACCTAAAAGGAAGTGTGAGATGCAACCCCTAGACTTGACTCAAAGACCTCTTCCCAGAAAGGAGGGGCTCTATGGGAGAGTGCTCCTAGGTCTGAACAGAAGCCTCATCCGATGGGAGAAGGACTGGCAGCCCTCCTGGGACTGGCAGGAGAACTGAGCTTTGGAGCCAAGTACTGTACTGCAGTGCAGGGACAGTGAGGTCAGACAAGCAGGGACAACTCAGGGAAGAAAAATCTCCCTTCTGGCCGATAGCCAAGCATCACCTGAGTGCACAGATACCTTTGAAGGCTCAATGTGCAGCCTCCTGTCCATGGGGGCAATAGGTAAATTCAGGCACATCCAGAGAGGCCTAGTAGATCCTCCTCAGTGGACAGACAACCCAGAGCAGAGGCTAAAAGTGTAGACGGTGGGGCCAGGCAGGCCTGGGTCTACATCCTGACTCTACCCTAGTAAGGTGTGTGACTTTAGATTAGTGAGTCCACCTCTCCAAGCCTCAGTTTCCTCACTCATACAGTGGGCACTGTTCATGGTCCTTGTTTCTCAGGACAGTTTGATGATTGAGATGGTGCATGTAAAACATGCAGTGCAGAACTTAGCACATGGCAAAAGTCAATGATGCTAGCACGTTTTCCAAAACCAGAATTTTTCAACCTTGGCACTATCGTTTTGAACCAGAATGTTTATTGTCGTGAAGGGCTGCCCTGTGCATTGGAGGATGTTTAACAGCATCCCTGGCCTCTAGTCACCAGATGCCAAATGTACATCATGCCCAGTTGTCAACTAAAAATGTCTTCAGACAACTCCAAATATCCCTTGGAGGGTGGTCATTGAGAACCACTGCCCTAGGTCACCTGGACCGAGTACGAATGTCACAGTTCCCAAACTCACAGCGTAACGGAAAGAACACCAGGCAGGCAGGCCTACTTACAAACGGAGGGATGGGAGATCCAACAATCCCAGAACAAGCTCCCCCTGCCCTCACTGGCTTGGACCAAGAGGCAGGACCTGACTCTGCTCTAGGAGTCAATGACCCTCTTCTGACTCACTAGCTGACCTCTGTGTCACCCTTTAATTATAAGAAAAGTGGGCCTGAGTTAAATCTCAATTATTCTAGGGCCCCAGACAAAGAGACAGGTAGTTGGTATCTGACTTCTGGCCTCTATGTTCTTCTTCACCAACTGGGAGAAAACCTGACTCTCGGGAACTTGGGCTTTCACTGGTGATTGCTGAGAGATTTTTGAGAGAGAACTGTTCGGGGTGCTGAGGATTGTGATACTGTGATTTATCATAATAAATATATATTTGGCCTGCATCCCATTTCCTGGCTCATGGCTCCCCGAATCTCTGGGATTTGCTGAGCAATAAGAGCAATGGGAGCATCTTTTATTGCGATATTTGATCTCTTGTCCTCAGGTCCTGAAATCTCTGCAAAGTCCTAAGGTGAAATGGGTGTCTTGCTATTTTTAACCAGCTCCTTCCCACCACAACCGGGCTTGTATTAATAAGGTGATTTTGGAAGGCATCTCAGGATGGGGGCTAGTCTCCAGGAAGGGGAGAAGGGCTGGAGATCGGGTTCAACCACCAGTGGCCAATGTTTTCATCAACTGAGCCTATGTAATGAAGCCTCCACAAAAACCCAAAAGGACAGGTTCAGAGAGCTTCTGGGTTAGTGAACATGTGGAGGGGGTGGGAAAGTGGGGCGCCTGGAGAGGGTGTGGGAGCTCGGCACCGTCCCCACACCTTGCCCTTTGCATCTCTTCCGTCTGGCTGTTCCCGAGTTACACCCTGTTATAATAAACCAGTCATCTCGTAAGTAAAATATTTCTCTGAGTTCTGTGAGATGCTCTAGCAAATCCATCAAGCCAGAGGAAGGGGTCATGGAACCTCTATTTATAGCCACTCGGTCAGAAGGACAGGTAACAACCTGAGCTTGTGATTGGAGTCTGAAGGGGGGAGGTGGGGTAGTCTGATGGGGACTGAACTCTTAACTTAAGTAATCTGATGCTGTTTCCCGGCATCAGAATTGAGCTGAAAGTGTAGGACACCCAGCTAGTGTCTGGAGAATTGCTTTTTGGTGAAAGAGAAACCCTTCCCCTCTCCACACACAGTAATTGGTGACCAGAACTCTATTGGGGATGCACAAGAGAACAAAATAGGCAAAGTCCCTTCTCCGTGGAACTTGTATTTTATGAGGAGAATAAAGATAACAAGCAAAGATGCCAAACGCTGATCATTATAATGGATAAAAACAGAGTAAGAGACCAAGGGTGACAGGCAAGAGGCCTTATTTCAAATAGAGTTTTCTGAGAAGGCCTCTCTGTAAAGGTTTGAGTCAAGATTTGATGTCCTGGCTACCAGGTAGAGGACAGAGTGTAGGGAAGCCAGTGGGAGCAGAGAGCCCAGGTAGAGGCTCTCGCAATGACAGACAAAAGGTGATGGAGGCTTAGACCAAGCAGAGGTAGGATGAGAGAGGTGGCTGGATTCTGAATGTATTCTGAAGGTGAAGCTGACAGATTTGCTGGTTAATTTAATACAAGGAAGCCCTGGCCAGGTAACTCAGTTTGTGAGAGCATTGTCCCAATATGCCAAGCTTGTGGGTTTGATCTCCTGTCAGGGCACATACAAGAGTCAGCCAATGAATGCATAAATAAGTGGAACAACAAATCAATGTTTCTTTCTCTCTCTCCTTTCCTTACTTCCTCTAAAATAAATTTTAAAAAATTTAAAAAAAATTTCCCTGGCTGGTGTAGCTCAGTGGATTGAGTTGCCTGTGAACCAAAGGGTCACTGGTTGGTTCAATTCCCAGTCGGGGCACATGCCTGGGTTGTGGGCCAGGTCTCCAGTAGGGGGCATTCAAGAGGCAACCACACACTGATGTTTCTCTCCCTCTTTCTCCCTCCCTTCCCCTCTGTAAAAATAAATGAAATATTTTAAAAAATTTTAAATGTTTTAATACGAGGTATGGGGAAAAGAGAGGAGCCAAACATGACTCCAAGACCTGCAGCCTGAACAACGAGGAGAATAGGCTGGGTTGGAGAATGCTGACCAAAACAGAAACACAAAGTTGTTTTGGCCATGTGACATTTGAGGTGCCTGTTAGGCATTCCACGTGGAGGTGTCAAATATGCAGTTGGATATATGAGTTCTGAGATAAGGTCCAGGCTAGAGCTATAACCTGGGGAGTCATCAGCTTATAGATGACATTTAAAGCCATGAAACTGGATGAGATCACCACCAAGGGAGGAGTATGAACAGATGGAAGAGGGAATGCTTATGCAGCTAGCAACATCCCCTGAATTTTTACTATGGGTCGGGGCCTGAGCTAGGTGTTAGGTACAGAGACCCAAGGGACACTCCATCACTTATTTAATTTTTCCTGCTTAAGTGCTTTGGCCACTTAGATGATAAACATTGAGAGTTCCTGCCCTACCTCTTACTCACTTACTCATTTTTTCAACAGATATGGAACACCTACTTGATACAAGGCCCCGATCTAGGCACTAGGGACATGAAGGGAGTTAGTTAGACATGGCTCCTGCCCTAATTGAGTTTACACTTTGCATGTGGAGGAGGTGGACATTGAACAAGATGCACACGATGATGTGATTACAGTTGTGACAAATACTATGACAGAGAAGGTAGGCTGGTATGAGAGCTGTTAATGGGGCTCTGTCCTAGCCTAGATGGCAGGGAAGGCTTTCCTGGGAAGTCACATTTCAGCAGCAATCTAGTGGAACAGGAACTGAGGCTAAGGAGAAATGTATGGAGCTTCTTAGATGAAAGGAATACCATGCTCAACGGTCTGAAGGCTGGGAGAAGGGTGATCATTGAAGGAAGGCCAGCTTGGCTACAGGAAGTGCTGGGGGAATGAGAGAGATGAGCCTGGATGGGTGGGCAGCTGCCAGACCTTTGGGGTCCTGTGAACCAGTTAAGACACAGGATTCTGTCCTGAGGCCACCACTGGCCCTGAAGGACTACAGGTGGGGGCTCACATGATCAAAAGGTCACTGAGGAGAGTGGACCAGAGGGGCCAGTGTGGCAACTGGGACAACATATGAATTTTGGGAAATACAAAAACATGCAGTCTATATGAATCCTCAAATTCGTAGTCAGCCAGGAGGAAGTGTGGGAAGACTAAGAACCTCATTTGTGGCCAGTGTCTGAAGCATTGTAAGTCTCGTGGGAGGGACTAAGCCTTTAACCTGAGGGCGTCTGCATGAACTCTGGGCAGTGCTGGAATCAGATTGTTGGATACTGAGTTGGTTTGGGAAACTGGTGTAGAAAAACAACACCTTTACTGTCAGAAGTGATATCGAAAGAGAGCTACACCATCCAGGCTGGTGTAGCTCAGTGGATTGAGCACTGGCCTGAGAACCAAAGGGCCACTGGTTTGATTCCCAGTCAGGGCACGTGCCTGGGTTGTAGGCCAGGTCCCCAGTTGGGGGGCATGGAGAGGCAACCAATCAATGTTTCTCTTCCTTTCTTTTTCACTCCTTTCCCTTCTCTCTGAAAATAAATGCATAAAATCTTTTTTTTAAGATACCACAGGAAGTCACTGAGTATTAAGCACACTGCTAGACATACAGACTTCAATAAATGTAAAAATTATACGCCACAAATAGAAAAAAAATATGTGAATAAATGGAAAGTGATGCCAAGCTTCTGGATGGGAAGGCCAAATATAGCAAGAAAAAAAAATTCCCCATGCAAATTTACAGATTTAACACCATTCCAGTTACAATATCAACAAAATGCCATACAGAACTTGAAGAAGAGGTTCTAGAATGTGCTTAGGCAAATCAACCAGCAAAAATACAGGGGGAATGAAAGGAGCAATGGGGGGTAACTGGGCCCTACAGAGATACGACTAAGAGGAAAGTTCTATACTTGGGTCACACAGGTCTTGGCACCACTGAACTCTGCACTAAACCAGATCTGAAAACCTAGAAGGGTGTGACCAGGCAAAAGGCTGGAGAGGCAGAGAGGAGAAACCAGCATTCCAAGGAGAAGTAGCCCCTGCAAAGACCTAATACAGGTTTCAGACATAGCAGATCCTATAAAAGCTGGCAGAGGAGTGGTAAGAGATAAGGAGAGGCTGGCGAAGGCAAATTTTGAAGGGCCGATAAAGGGGTGGAGATGGGGTTCTTTCCAGGAGGCCAGAAACTTTGTCTCTTCCACTGCTTTGTCCCTAGCATGTACCACAGTGCACACAGTAGGCGTTCCAGAAACAGTCTGGAGATCTTTTCATGCCTGCGTGTGCATGACCTTGGTCTCTCTAACACCTGCTTGGTATTCCGAACTGCACGTTTTCCCATGTAACAAGCTCCCTCTGGATGGACCTTGAGGTCCTTTCCAGTTTTAGGTGGACTCATAGTTATTATTAATAAACATTCTAGCATTTCAGGGCACATGCCTAGGTTGCAGGCCATGTCCCCCAGCAACCGCACACTGATATTTCTCTCTCTCTCTCTCTCTCTCCCCCTTCCTTCCCTCTCTAAAAAATAAATAAATAAAATCTTTAAAAAAAAAAAAGAAAATAAACATTCTAGCATTTTGAACACAGTGTCCCCTGTGGCCCTTCTTTCTCAGGCCTGGGCGGGATCACTGGATTTTTGCTTAGTCCCGTTCTGCTTTCCTTCTGGCTTCCAAACAAGCACCCTTTTGCTATTCACAGCTCCCCTAGGAGACTGTGAGGCTGTACTCCCGTCAGGCTCTCCCCTCCCCCCTGCCTGAGCATCTCATCCCCTTGATAAGCATCCTATTCAGGGATGTACAATAAATATTTGTATGGTAAAGGAAGCTTATACTGATTTCCACCGAGCAGCTGACATACTCAGAACTTACATGTATAATCTAGCCCAGCCAGGCTCTGATTGACATGAGGGCATCTCACCCTAAGTCACTTGTGGCCGCAGAGTGAGAAGGAACACCCACCCTCCCACCCCACGTCCTCACTGTGCTGAGCTATCTAGCTTCCCCAAAGCACCAAGCTTTTTCTTCTGCCTTCCCAGGTTTCTTTGCACTTGCTTTCCCTTCTGTCTGGAATGCTTTTCTCTCCCTCTCCTCATTTACCTAGCTAACGCCAGCTGATTTTTCGGATCTTGGCTTAGAAGGTACTTCTTCCGTCTTCCCTGAACACTCCACTCCAGTCTTGGTTAAGAGATTCAGCAGTACCCTGTATTTCTCATAGTATGTATCTCACTTTGTTGTAACTGTCTTTTGAGTTGCCTGTGAAAGGTGAGAGGGCAGAATTAGGGTCCCGCGCACTGTTGTATCTCTGGCACCGAGACAGACGTTCTGCAGCTCAGTAACAGTTGAATGCATGAACAAATGTTGAGTGGACAAGGAGCGGGGAAGCCACCCAAGTCCCAGATGCCAGTTAAGAGACACTGCGCTCTTACAGCTGGAGTTGAAGCATTCCATGAGGAAAAAAAAACCTCGGCTCCTGCAGGCCCCGTCAAGGAGTGTGCCGTGGAGAGACAAACTGGCAGCCCTTGAGAAGGACACAGTAACAAAAGAAACGTCCCCAGCTGCCTAGCTGCAGGAAATGTCTGTCAGTGTGACATTCACAGAAGCCCTGCCCATGTGCTGTCCAAAGGAGAGAGCCAGCCTCAGCCAGACAGAAGGAACTTCAGTAGCTATGCATGTGTCAGCGTGGGGGATGTGTGGCTTATAAGCTTCTTGGCTCTCTGTTTTTGTTTTTTTTTTTAACTTTTAAAAAATCTCCAGATATTTCCCATGTATATATTTGTTACCTTTAAAGAATGTTTACTTTTAAAAAATCTTATTTATTTTTAGACAGAGGGGAAGGGAGGGAGAAAGAGAGGGAGAGAAACATCAATGTGTGGTTGCCTCTCATGCGCCCTCAACTGGGGACCTGGCCAGCAGCCCAGGCATGTACCCTGATTGGGAATCAAACCCGCGACCCTTTGGTTCACAGGCTGGCTGGCGCTCAGTCCACAGAGCCACACCAGCCAGGGCAGGAATGTTTACTTTTAAGCTACCATTGCCAAATTATATTAACACAGTTCATTAAAAATCTGCTTAGTAAAAAATTGGCTTGAGTCCAAAAACGTTAAGGTTCTATCAAATCAAGGCATCCTCTCTCATTAAACATTATTAGCACTGGCATTAATCTTTTCGCACCCCTTCAAGCCTTTGCTTGTGTTTCTGGTTTACTCTGCTGTAAAGTAAGTTTCCAAGGTATGTGACAGAGTAGAAAATGTTTAGGGAAAAGATCTGGGTTGAGGGCAAGGAATTCAGGGCTTAGAAAACAGGACTTGGTGAACCTTAGAAGCCCATTTGGTCCTTTTCTACCTCAGTTCCCTTTTTCTGGAACTAGAGTAACTCTTCTTTAAGTACTAGTTAATAAAATCAACAGTGTTTTATAAGTGCCTACTGTGTGCCAACACAAAAGGGCTGTAAAGGGAAGTGATTAGTCTCAGTGGTGGGGGCACGGGGGTGTGGTTCACACACCTTTGAGAACGTTGCACTGCATTGTCCTGTGGTAGCTATTAGTCATAGCTATCTATTTAAATTAAAATTAATTGATTACAGTTAATAATTCTGTTTCCCAGTTACAGAAGTCACATTTTGAGTGTTCTAATGGCTGCATGCTGCAAAGAACCCTCACAGAACCCAGGTATAGAATGTCCCCATCATTATCCAAAGTTCTGTTGGTAACACGGCATGTGCATTCTCCCGGAATAAAGGCTTTCCTGCTCACAGGCAATACTTTGGACCCAACTTCACAACTTGCATAACATTGCAGGCTTGGGGTGGGGGCTGGCTGCTCAGGCAATGGTTCACTGACCCTTGAAACCCATGAATCCAAGAAAAGGAAGCCCCGATACAAGCTATATTCCATCCAAATAGAGCAAGTTGGCAAAAATCGAGCAGTAGAGCTGCTACAAACTCAGGATGCTGCTTTATATGAACCTCACATAAAACCAGGCCCCCGGGTTATTATCTGTGTGGCCCCATTAAGAAACAAACAAACAAGCAAACAACAGACCATCAGTTCAATATCCAAACATAATTTGTAAAACAATATTAACGATTTCTGCAGTCTCTTAAGAAAACACCAAAGGGGAATAATATTCACAACGCATTGCAACTCTTCCTGCATTATCTCCGCCATCTTCTCTCTTCATCCTCCCACACATGGCATTTGCCTCCTGAAAGCTCTCCGCACCCGCATTCCAAAGCCTCCCCAAACCCCTTAGCTCTGCTGCTGCTGCTGCTCCCTGTCCTCCCCTGCACGGCAAGTGCTTTATTATGTAGCTCTCCAGCAGATGCTTTATTTTCCCCATCACGCAAATATAGTGGCAAAGGACAGAGAGAAAGCTCCCATGGTGCTGTGCCCAGGAACACATTCCAAGGCGACCCAGCCCACAGCTCTCCCTGCCAGCCTGGACTAGTTTCTCCGAGATGACTCATTCTCCCACTGATGGTCCACTCCCATCACTTCCTCTGCTGCCCACTGCTCCCAAGGGCCAGGGTCATGACTGAGACTGGCAGAGAAGAAATCCTTTTGCTGGGATGCCAGAGGGGACTGATGTCATAGCGAAAGGAAGAAAACCAGATGGGCAGGTTCAGAGAATGTTTTATCTCCACTGTTAATTGTTCTATTACTTCTTTAATAGGGCACCGCCCAACTCCCTACCAGGGAGTAAATGGCTTGCTGTGGGAAATGCATTAACTCTTAACAGGTTGCCAAGGTCTAAGGCTTCTTTTCATTCCGAGGATGAGCCCATTGATGCCATTCTTATCATCTATTAGGAATGATGAATTTCATTGAACTCTCTTATATTTTAAGTGAAAGCTCATCTCTGCAGGAAGGACAGTCCCATCCCACTTATCTAACTAACTCCAATGCCCATCCACCATCGTTAGGTCATGCACCTGGATTTCTGTCTTCAGTGGAGAGGGCACGTAGAGCCTAGAGCCATCCCACTTCTTATTCTCCATTCTTCTGTCCTCCACACGTACCTGAACTTATTCCCACCCATCCCCTGCAGCTCATGTCCACCTGCTTTGTTCCTCGTCTCAGAATGCTACCACTGCCTGCCCAGGTCCCCATGCCAGGAACCTGGGAATCAGCCTGGACTTCCCCTCCTTCCTCTGCCCTTGTGTCCAATCTTTGTCCAAGTCCTGTGACTTCATCTTCTTGGGATATCTAATCTCGTTAGTATCTCTACCTCTTATCACCTTGCATCAGGTCACTGGCATCTCTTGCTTGGGCAATTGCAGTGGTCTCCTAGCTAGAGTATCCCAGGTACCCACTCCCAAGTTACTTTACCATGTAACCTGCCAGTACCCGGGCCATCTGGGGCTATTCCTGTTCTTACCTACACTCACCTTTAGGCTAATCTGAACACACTGTATATCTTCCCTGAACAAATAGAATCCAACTCTAGAATCATTAATGGATAATGTAGGGTTTTTTTAAAAGATTTTATTTATTTATTTTTAGAGAAAGGGGAAGCAAGAGAGAAAGAGAGGGAGAGAAACATGGATGTGTGAGGGAAACATCAATTGGCTGCCTCTCGCACGCTCCCAGCCGAGGACCTGGCCCACCACTCAGGCGTGTGCCCTGACTGGGAATCAAACTGGCGACCTTTCGGTTTGAAGGCTGGCACTCAACCCACTGAGCCACACCAGCCAGGGCTGTTAATGGATAATGTAGTTTTAACAAAGTAATCTATGAAGTCACAGGAGGGGCTTTACACTGTAACCAAATGGAAATACTCCCTGCATCAACCTCTTAATCATCTCTCCTTTTTTCCCCCAAGTTCCCTCCTAATGGCAGTACTGCCACATAGCTCACTCGCTTCTCCTTTCTTCCACGGTCCTGCAGCTGCCCTCCAGTAAAATCAGCTCTCTGTCTCCTCCCCAATGCCCCTATCACTCCTACAGAGGTCTCACCCCAACAGAATTCCTTAAAACCCTTCCATGGCTATTCACTGCCCTCAGTAGAGCCTAAACCCCATACGATGGTTTCCTAGGCCTTGAAGCCCAGTTCCTTCTCCCCCCTTAAACTTGCCCTAGCCAAACTGTAGGGCAGTGGGAGCTGTCCCTGTTCTGCCATGCTGTCTTCTATCCGGACAATCATACATGCTGGTGTTGCTCTTTTTGCCTAAAAAGCCCTTCCCTGCTTCCCTATGGTTAACTCCTGCTCGTGTTTCAGGGCTCCACCTAAACACGTACTCCTGGAGGCCCTTCTTACAATCTCTAAGACTGCATGAGCTGGACTCACAGAGGCGGACCCTTATCACAACTGTGCTCTGATTGACTGAATAGCAACCTGACTATCCATACACCATTGGCCTCACACAGGGCTTAAACGATAGCATGCACTTGATGACGCTGAATAAGCAGATGAGCAAAAGCTCAAAAGGGCATCCCTGCCTTAGGGTCTGTGGCCTTAGCAGAGAATGGGCCCCTTGAGCATGAAGTAGCCATTTTGGCTTCGTTTGTGTTCTAACCTGAAAAGGTTAGTACCTGGGCTCATAGGAACAAAACCCACCTTTGTGGTTCTATGGATGATCACAAATGCCTCCTAGCCATTCAGCTGTATTCCTGCTCATCAGGAAGGCTGTACTTGCCACATCTCCATATCTGGGCACAATATGTTCTAGATTAGGTACGAACCCCTTTGGTGACTGCATATGGCAAGACTGTGCACAGTACGAGCTGAATCATGACTATTCATAAGCAGTCTTCTACCTAGAGTCCTATTAGGTCATTTAGCTGATTCCATGTATCTCTCTCCCTAGGAAGAATACCCAATTGTCTCCAATAGCATTTTTTTTTTTTTTGGTCTTTCCTGGCAACAATAATGTAGGAGTGGTAGAACTCAGAAGGTGCTGTTAATATCCCTCCAAATGGGGAGGCATGTGGAGTTAGGATGCCTTTAGGATACATAAGTACCTGTAAGGCTGTGCACTTAGACTCAAGATCACACTGGACTGGGGCTCTTTTCTGCTTGTCTTTACAAGTAGAAGCTTTATACAACCCAGAATACAACAGATAGCCCTGATCGTTTTATTTTAAAAATAATTTATTGTTTTATTTCAATTAAAAAAGTAGTACCTGATAATTACAGACAATTTGATGAATGCAGAAAAGCGTAAATAACAATAAAAATATAGAAATCACTTCCATCAAGAAATATCTCCACAAACATTTGGGCGGTTATTATCTTTCATGTTTTCTTGTTGCAAGTTATGAATGCACACACACACACACACAATTGTATAGAACTGGATAATTCATAATTTTTTTTCAAAATATAAAAATGAAACATAGTTGAAACAACAACCTTCAACTTCACAGAAATGTATGACATCTAAAGTGAAATTTCCCATAATTGCACTCTTTAGAGACAACTGGGGTTAACCAGTTTACTAGATTCCTTCAGAATATATACGTGTGTGCGTGCGTGTATAAAACACCATTTTTAATTCACTTCAATTAAAACTAAATTAGCGTGACCTTAATATCTTTTAAAACATCATTCAGTAATTGGGTAAGATTCATTATTATTGCGTCAAACCACTCCCTTAGGATTAGGAGTTTAATTTTTTTTTAATTTCACAGAATGCAATTGTAGGGGCCCAGGGCAGGCTGTCCCCAAATATCCCACATTAATTACTTTAAAATAAAGTTACTTGACAAGCAGCCAGTGCAGGAAGGGCACATGGATCCTCCCTTGTCTCCTTGGGTGCAGGAATAAATTTGCCCTGTAAAGGTGCCCTCCTTGCTGCAGGGGGACTGGGAGAAACACTGTATCTCTAGAATTACAGAATCCAGGGCCCCAAAACTGCATACACAAACCTTGTTACTCCCTCACTAATGTACTACCCAAACCCAAACTTTGTTTAGATTCCTCAGGAATAAGCATCCAAACCTAAGTGTCTTTGTCCTGTCATTTCTTCCCAAGTTTACTGTTTCTTTGTTTAGAAAGTACAAAAGCTGGCTGGTTCATCATTCCAGGGAGCATCATTATTTATGATCTCCCCGGTGCACATATTAAATATTGGTTTTTCTCCTGTTAATCTGGTCTTAACGTCAATTTTATTATTGGTCCAGCCATAAGAATTCAAGTGTCCCACTCCTGGGGGACAGTCTCCCTGTCCCGGACACTAGTGGACACAAATAATTTATTGTGAGGATTTCTTAGTTCCTCATGATAAAATCCAAGTGGAATTACTGGATCAAGGGGAATGTATATATTATCAAGGCCAGATGTATGCCATTCAATTTACCTTCCAAAAAGATGATACACTCAGTAGTTATGTGTCTAGTTTTTTGTTTTGATTTAAAAAGACTAAAAGGTGGTATAACTAAAGTCAACTACCTTCAGAATAGATGTTTGGTTTTATTCCCTAATGCTAGCATTAACAGGTTTTGTTTTACCATTTGAACAAATTTTAATTTACCGATTTTAGAGAGAGAGAGAGGAAGAGAGATAAACATGGATTTGTCGTTGCACTTATTTATGCATTCATTGGTTGATTCTTATATGTGCCCTGACCGGGGATTGAACCTGCAAACTTGGTATTTTGGGAGATTGCTTTAACCAACTGAACTAGCTACCTAGCCAGGCTGGTAAACTTTGTTTGTTTGAAGATTTTATTTATTTAATTTTAGAGAGACAGGAAGGGATGGAGCAAGGGCGGGAAAGAAACATCAGTGTGAGGTTGCCTCTTGCACACCCTCAACCAGGGACCTGACCTGCAACCCAGGAATGTGCCCCAACTGGAAATGAACCGGCGACCCTTTCTTTCGCAGGCCAGCGCTCAGTCCACTGAGCCACACCAGCCAGGGCCAGAGTTTGTTTTTAGCAAGTTTTATACCCTTCCCCCACGTTTTATTACGAAAATGTTCAAACATCCAGAAAGGTATAAAGAACGGTTCCGTGAACACAGTGATTACACCTACCGTCTAGATTCTAGAGTTAACAGTCATATTTGCTTTCTTGTATCTACCCTAGAGGTTTCATTTTTAATATGACCAATCTTTTTAGATCAAGATTCTTCTGATGCAAGGCTTCACTTTTGTAACGTCCCCAGATTCAATGCCCTGCACTATGGGATGTAAGTGCGAAAAGCGCCGAGGTGGGAAGCTACCGGAGCTCCTGAAGGACTCAGCAGAGAGGCTGTGAGCCAGGCTCCGGGTTCTAATCCTGGCCCCACTATGAGACCTCCGTTTTCTCACCTGTAACAATGGAATCCCCCCACCCTTGGCAGGGACTAAAAGCACAAATCATAGGAAGCACTCTATAACTAGAGTTGCCAAATGTATGATTCTTTTATTCCCTCCCTATCTCCCATGAACTTCAAGTCCAAGCTCTAGAGCCCATCTCAGCCCTCTTACATCCATCTTTGTCCGTCTTACACCCTCAGTTCTAAGCAATTGTAAAATGGGAACAGGGTGGTCCAGAGGGCTACTGACCTGAGAACTGAGCGCCGCTATGACCCCGCCCAGCCCAGCTGTCCGGGGCTTTTTCTGGTGCAGCGGGATGAGCCTGCGGCCTGACTCCCTCCCCCGGAAGCCCCGCACGCCGATTGACAGCTCGCGCGGCACACTCTGCGCGCTACCGTCGTCACTTCAGTGAGTGCTCACAAACGTCTGTGAGGTGGGCGGCGCAACAGAGGCACAAAACTGATGCTTAGGGAGCCTGAGACCCTTGCCCAAGTCCATGCCGCCGTTGAGTGAATTGCCTTCGGGAACTAAACCCAAGTAGCTGGACTCCACAATCTCCCTCTTGGCGCCCAGGGATTCTCCAGCACCTAAGGGGGCTGACCGCCCGAGCGCACGCGCAATCCTCGCAGCCGCGTCCCCTTTAAGAGAATTCCTTCTTCGTCCTCCGACCCTTTCGCTTCCGCTCCGCGTTCCCATAATGCTGTGCGGCTGAGCGCCTCCGAGCCCGCGGGGACGCTGCGGGGGAGCCCCGGCTGAGGAGGCGGCGGCGGCGGCGACGTGGGCTGCGGCGGGCCCGCGGCGTCGGGCGGTGCGGATGTCGGGCTGGGCGGACGAGCGCGGCGGCGAGGGCGACGGGCGCATATACGTGGGGAACCTACCTACAGACGTGCGCGAGAAGGACTTGGAGGACCTGTTCTACAAGTACGGCCGAATCCGCGAGATCGAGCTCAAGAACCGGCACGGCCTCGTGCCCTTTGCCTTCGTGCGTTTCGAGGACCCCCGGTGAGGCCCCGCTCCGTCCACCCGCCCGCCGGCCCCGGGTCCCCGCCTTCCCTGGTTCTGCTCCCCCTCCCCCTCCGGCGCTCCCCTCCCCCCTCGGCACAGACCCCTCGCGGCGCCCCCGGGTGGAGGCTGTGGCCTCCTCTCGCCGTAGACTCCGGGCCGTCCCTTGCGCCAGCGTCACTTCCTCTATTATTATTATTGGGTTTTTGCTTTAGTTTACTTAAAAGCACAAAAGCTGGGCCTTCGGAGGGCCCAGACCCGCCCAAATCGGCCTCAGGGATGGTACGAGTGACTGAATGATCATTCTCTTCTTCGCGGCTGGAGAGGCACCCTGAAGGGGAAGCGGCCCGGGCTTGGGGACCTTGGCCCCTGACCCAGCGGGAGAAGACTCGGCGCAGAGCAGGAGTGGCCAGTCGCCACTCCCCGGCCCCCCGCTCCGCGCTCGAACGCGCCGTCTGGGGGGACACAGGCTGCGGGGCTGTAGGTGCTTTTGGAGGTCGTAAAGTGGTCTCCGTGATGGAACAGATCTCGGACGGCGCGCGCCCCGCCTCGCGAGGCCGGGACCTCGTCCTTCCAAAAGCTCGGAGGGTTGCAAAAACTCCTAAAGTGGCCGAGGGGGGTCTCTGATTTCACTCCTCTCCTCTGGTGAGGGAGGCACGGCTAAATGCGAAGGGACGCGAGGATTTGGAAGTTCTCCGTCCCTGAACCGGTTCAAAGGGGTCTTTGCGATTTTGCAAACGTTGTCGGCTCGGCCCCGGAAAAGACTTAGGAACTTTCAAAACTGCGGTTGGAGGTTCTTAGAAGCCACCCAACTGTGCTGGTTACTCAACTCGGGGTAAACTGCAGCCCGATCTGTTTTCCAGCATTGTCTCGGGAACGCGGGGCTCTGCAGCCTGCACTATGAGCGCGGGCCTCCGGCGGCGTGTCCGTCGGTGCCGCGGTGCGGCCCGGAGAGCGTTTGAGCGTGGGGGGGGGGGGGCAGGACACACCCTGAGGCGCCGATGGCCTTTTGCCTCGAAAAATGGAACTAGGCATTTTCTCACCTAAACTGGAGAAGGTCGCACCTTTGTTAATTAGTAACATTTCCCGTGTGGTTTTTGAGCAGCCTCTGGGTGTCTTGTACCATGCTGTGTATTATTTAGCATTTTCAGCCTTTAAAGAGGTAGGTATTGTTAATCACATTTTACAGATGAGGAAACGGAGGGTTTAGAGAATTGGTAAAAGGGATCAGGGATCGAGGTAGGATTTGAACGCCCCATTCTGCCCTTTTGGAATACAAATTTATATTGTCATCTCTTCCCTCATTTCTTAAGATTTTGTTTATTTAATTTTAGAGAGTGGGGATAGGAGGGAGGAGGAGGAGGAGAGGAACATCAGTGTGTGGTTGCTGCTTGCACACTCTACACTTAGGACCTGGCGCCCTCGCGGGCACGTGCTCTAGACTGAGAGTCAAACCAGTGACCCTGCAGCTCACAGGCGCTCAGCCCACTGAGGCCCATCAGCCAGGAGCCTCATTTCTTTAATAACAGAAAAGCTATTGTTCGATACACTCTATTCCATGTTTCAAGCAAAGCACTGCACACACGTTATTTAATCCTAACATTAACCTTGTGAGAAAGACATTAGTTACATTTAGAGATACAAAAAATTACTGATTCACCCAGAGACAGCTACTAGTGAAGAGCAGAAGGATGATTTGAAAAGTCAGTTTTTATTCAAAGTCTGCTTTAAACCCTCGCAGCTCTGCCTCTCTCCCACTGCACTATAAATACAGCCAGGGTTCCACTGGACGTGGTCCTCCTTGCTTTTAATCCTGTAACTAAATCTTGATAAATGAATGTGCCTGTGACAGCTGAATGATGCCTTTTTTACTAGTATATCTCCAGCGCTGCTTGTCCCCCTAAGGCGTTCTTTCCCCCATCCAGTACTGGAGAATCAGCTGGCATTTTTATGTCTCCTAGAGCCCTAGGAAAGACTAAAAGACATTTTCTCTTTTTTTTTGAGAAACTGTACCCAGATAGCGGTTTTGACAACTTCTCCAAACCATGTGTGAAAACATATGCTTGAGAAAGTTTTATAGTCTCACAAAACCCTAAATTGCATTTGTGTTTTAAACCTTCTTTTTAAATGTTTTTTCTTTCTGTAGACTCAGTGGTATTAGACTTTGTAGAAGAGAGAGTATTAAAGGACTAGTGTGTGGTATGCATTTTGAGAAACTGTCCACCAAAGTTAGACAAACACTGTTTTACTTGCAAAAGCAGATATCGGTTAATTTATTCCTTTTTCTGAATTAGTCTTCCTGTAAGTAATCTGTTAACTCATTCATTATCATTTCATACCTAGAAAACCCTGTGATAGCTGGAAAGCTTACTTCCAATATTGTGTAAGGTCTTCAGACCAAAACAGTACCGCATCAAAGATTGTTTGTATCATTTTCTTACTCTAGGTTCTCTTTGATACTTGTTACTCATGCCCCGCACTGGGAAGTCATTCAGCCTCCTGAGCAGCACTAATGCCAAACTTTTCTTTGCAGAGATGCTGAGGATGCCATTTATGGAAGGAACGGTTATGATTATGGCCAGTGTCGGCTTCGTGTGGAGTTCCCCAGAACCTATGGGGGTCGTGGTGGGTGGCCCCGTGGTGGGAGGAATGGGCCTCCTACAAGAAGATCTGATTTCCGAGTTCTTGTTTCAGGTATGTTCTTTTGAAAAACTAAATGAGGTGATGAATGTAGAATGTACTTAGTGCAGTCTGGCCTTCAGGAAATGTTAGTTCTTCAGTGCACAGCATACATGGGGCTTCCTTTTTGACAGCCTGTGCGCACTGGCGGTCTGGAGGCCTGCCTGTCGTGCCGGGGAGGCTGGCATCTTGCAGGTGAAGCCGCACTGGTAGTGTGGCCTTGTTCTGGCAAACCTGTTTTTCTAGAGGAGTTTCTAGTGTTGAGAGGGAAGATGATGGCAAAAACCCCTTAACTGAAGGTGGTTCTAAAGATGTTTTCTTTTGGAATGTTCCGTGGTATTTGACTTGATAGAAAAGACATTCCAGGAGCCAGCCTTAAACAACTTGGATCCCGAAAAAAGCCAGTTTTTGTGTTTTTGGACATATGTAAATTCAGAAAAACAACTTGGCAGCTTAGGGATTGTATTACAAAGTGTAGAACAAAATGTCTAGTGTTGACAGTGATGAAATGATAAGTTCTGAAATGCTATGCATCTTCTGAAATATTAACACTGGTAAAGACCTGGGGTGCTTCTGTATATTCAGGTGTGTTTTAGGGCCCCGGTGGAGTGAAATGTCTTGAGGAACCTGGCACCTTCTTAGATGTGAATATTATAGTCAAAGCCGACTCCCATTGGTGCTTAAGAGTGATACTATCAGTATCTGCCTATCTTGTGTCCCTTCGTAATTAATTTAACCCCAGAACTCTATTCGCTCCTTCAGGATGTCATATTTTTCTCTCCCTCCATGCTGCTCTGAAACCCTGCTTAGAGCACTCTTAGGAAGTGGCGGCAGTCCCAAGCTGTGAACGGTAACACAGCCTTTGAGGGCAGGAGCACAGTCCCCTTTCATGACGTCAGGTAGGGTGTGTGACTCCCGGTTAGTTTTAGCGTCTGAGTCTTACCCCCCCCCCCCACTGTGTTGGAGAATATCGGTGATCTTTTAAGAGGTATTTTGTCTAGTTTGTCAGTTAATCACACCTACAAAAAAGCAAACAAACTTTAGATTTTTGTTGTGTTGTTACCTTCTGCTACACTTCGGTTATTTCATTGGATGGTTTCGAATTCCCATGTCTTGGGAACCTAGTTAGTCAAGAAATCATTGGTACTGATAAATTTCATATAGATAAAAGAACTCAGAAGTCTTGAGAGTGTGGTGTTAATTATGAAGGACAAAGAGAGGCTATGAATTCTCAAGAGATGCAAACCTGTGATGAGATGGAGTTCTTGCTGTGTTGGAAAGGCTTGTTCTGGAAGACTAGCTGGGGACTAGTTTCTTAAAGGTTTACTACACACACTTTGGTGCTCTTCTCTACTTTCATGTTCCTGGTCAAGATTTGTGGCTTGGGGACCCTCAGGATTTAAAACCAGTGATTGATGGAGAAGGGACCCTAGGTATTGCTTGTTCTAAGCAGGGCAGTCAACACAGCTGAAGGACGTGGCCTCTTCTCTTATGTTCTCCACGCCCAGGACTTCCTCCCTCAGGAAGTTGGCAGGACCTGAAGGATCACATGCGAGAAGCTGGGGACGTCTGTTATGCAGACGTACAGAAGGATGGCATGGGGATGGTTGAGTACCTCAGAAAAGAAGACATGGAGTATGCCCTGCGTAAACTGGATGACACCAAGTTCCGCTCTCATGAGGTGGGTCCCCACCTTCTGTTGAAGAGCTCGTACCCGGTTAACTGCACCTAAAGCTGACCTAGCAGAAATACCAACAGGTCATGCATCTTCCATTTGATGACCTGACAATATCATTAAAGATCTATCTTAAGTGACAGAGCCAGGGAATTCATCTTGACTAAGCCTTGCAGGGTCATAGCAGAGAGAAATCTGCAGTGATAGTATTTTTAACCTGGAGAGGATACTGGTGCAATCTGTCATAATGTGGTGAGCTATTGTGATAGCATCCCTTTCCTAACGGGCAGTGTCTCTCAGTGAGCCTAAATATTATGGCTGTCCCTCCTCTGGGTCTAGTCTGGGCTCTACAAGCCAGCCTCATCATCTCAGCCCTTCTAGGTACTGCAGTTGGGGCTGAATCGTCACTTTTCTTTCCCAAAGTAGTACGGGATCCTTTTTAAACCCTGAGCCACCTTGTTATTTTCCTGTGGTTGATCACCTCACCCTTGGGGCTTAGTTCTTGATGTCCTTCCATTAAGAAGGCATCTGCTGCTCTGGATATCTCAATCTGTCTGATTCTGACTATCCCTTTGACACCATTAGATACTACACACTAGACCACCAATTGGATATTGTTTTTTCTGGTTGTCCTGTCCTGACTTGCTCTGAGGTTTGGGGTTGTCTGGGGGCATGAATATCTAGGCCTATTTCTTTTTCTAAGGATTCACATATTCCCTGATTTTATGGCTTGGTGGCTGTATGGCTTAATAAGGCCTTTGCGTAGACTAACCCCTGAGACTTGAATTTGAAGCAGAAACAAAATAGCACTTGGTCAGATACACTGAAAAGCAGAGCCACAGGGTAAATCCAATTACTAACTTCACATGGGGGGAGAGCATCTGGCTTATTTCAGTTTAGCATCTTGAGATCTGAGAATGCTGGCTGAAGGCAAAGGACCTGGAAAAATGCCAGCCTAAACATGATTCCTGCTGCTTAGCTGAGCTACTCTCAACCCTGGTTCCTCCATATGCAAGACAGTCACAATAATAGCGCTTAGAAGACTTGCCAGGAAAAAAACACATGGAAATAACTCGAGCATCTACCCCAGGTTCTGACACCTGGGCGATGCTGAATACAGGTTAACTCCTTGCATAGGTGCCCATCGAAAGAGGCGTGTGAGGCGGCAGGGGATTGAACTACACAGGGTGGGGCAAAAGTAGGTTTAGAGTTGTGAGTACGTAAAACACAGATGTATTCTTGTATTTTTTTTGTCTTTTCCACACGAATAACTGTAAACCTAGTTTTGCCTCACCTTGTGTGTGTATATGTATGATCTCTGTGGTCCTTTTCAGTTCTTAGGTTCTGGGGGTTAATGGCAATAATTCAGATATGGTAAAACGTCGATCAGTTGCCTCTCGCACATGCCCTGACCAGAAGCCGAACCCACAGCCTAGGCACGTGCCCTGACAGAATCGAACTGGCGACCTTTCACTTTGTGGAACGGTGCCCAACCGAGCCACACCATTCAGAGCTGCTAGCGTTCTTGAAATGGGCTGTGAAAGAGCACCTACCTCTCAGAATTGTGAGGGCTTGATGAGGCAGCATCGTGGCAGGCAAATAGTGCTCAGTCCTTAACCTTACTGTTAAACAGCTGTGCTAGGTGTTGGTGTGCTTTGTTCTTCTGGGTCTTATTTTCCCCTTTTCTTTGTGTTCAAATTTCAGGGTGAAACTTCCTACATCCGAGTTTATCCAGAGAGAAGCACCAGCTATGGCTATTCACGGTCTCGGTCTGGGTCAAGAGGCCGTGACTCTCCATACCAAAGCAGGGGTTCCCCACACTACTTCTCTCCTTTCAGGCCCTACTGAAACAGGTGATGGGAACTTTTTCTTTATTTTTTAGGCAAACTGAGCTGCTTTGTGCTCAGAATTTACATTCCAGATTGATGATTTAGTGTCTTAGGAAATTTTTTTAATTTTTTTTTTAAGGAAATAAAACTACATAATTTCTACCAGGGCCATATTAGCAGTGAAACATTTTCAACTGCAGAAATTGTGGTTTTGTTTCAGAAACAACTTGTATATTTTTCACCCCTGATTATGGGGGAAAAAATCAGTGATGTCTTTGTGGGTTGCTCTTCTCTGAGATCAGCAGTTACTGTGACTGAGTGGGCCCATTCTGTTTAGAAATATATTTTAAACGTTTAGTAATTGACATGTGTGGTTGTCCTTGATTAAAGTTCATAGATTTCACCAAACAGGCACACTGAATACAAAACTATACATCACTGAGTTGTAGTGACAACTTACACCCAGTCGGTAAGGAGCAGGAGTGGATAACTTCATTTGTGGATATAGCTAGTTGCTCTTACGGTGGTTTGAGAACTTCCATCCCAAGGGCAGGTTCAGGGTTCTCTTACAGTTCAAGACCAAGCTTGTAAATTAAGCTGCCTTAAAAAAAAAAAAAGTGGGCATTGCAGATAGGGCAGGGAGTGGGAAGAATAAAAACAGACTTTTGTAAGTGGGCAGCAGCACAAAGATCATTGGGAAATTCTTAGCCAAAGTCAGCTTTGGCAATTTGGTTAGAAAAGATTTCTGAGTTCTGGTTCTATCACTTTTCTAAATCTGTCTCATTTATCCTTGCCTCATGGGTTTTCTTTTTCAATTACAATTTACTTTCAATATTATTTTGCCCTATGCTGTACTTTACATCCCCTATTTTGAACTACCAGTTAGTACTTAATCCCATCACCTTTTTACCCAGTCCCAGAACTGCAGCCATTTCATTCTCTGTGAGCCAAGTGAGCTTAAAAACAAAACAACAAACACCTGAAAAACCACCTCCCTCCACCCCATACCATCTTGGATTCTGCTGAATCCAGTGGTCATGGGGGGTGGGGGTCTACTTTGTCCCAGGCTTAGGGCTATATTAAAAAGGAACAAAAAATACTTTATTGGCATATGACTGACATGTAAAAAAACTATTTAATATATACAACTTAATGGGTTTGGAGTTAAGTATACACCCATGAAACTCCCACCGCCACCAAGGCCATAAACATATCTACCCCATATGTGGTAAGAACATCTAAGATCTACCCTCAGCGAATTCTTAACATACAATAAAGATTGCTAGCTATTCCGGGACCATTTTTATGTTTTTAAAAAGAAACTAGGTGTGGCTAATAATTCCTTTTGCATGTAATCACTTTGTGATATGGTGGATGGTTCTAGGTTCAGAAGTTCCAAAGCTATAGTCTCCTTTCAACACTCTTCAGACCTTAGCAAAAAGTTAGCTCTCTGTTTGGAACAAAGTGGGTACCCAGGAACAAATTCAGGTGTGTTCAGTAAAGAGAAAATACTGCTCAGGTTGACGGAAACAGCAACTAAAAAGGACAGCTCAGGTTGTCACCAAGTGTGATCAGATGCAATGTCTAACAGTTACAGAAACAGAAAAATTCGCTCCAGTGCAGTTGGGTAGACAGTCTCATGGGAGGACAGAAGGGGGGGTGATGTCTTCCAAACCAAACATTTCCTTGGAGATTGACAGTACCTCTTACTTCCTTCAGTGTCAGGAACTCATTGCCTTGTTTTGGCTAAATCTTTCCCAATTCTGTCTTCAGAAGAGTTAGTTACCAAAAATACTTAGCCATCAATTTTTTTCAGATTACTGAAGGAAGTGGGAACTTCAGTGTTCACAATAACAAAATACTGTCATGCTTCCATGTGTTCACAGGATACCCCTTCCTGGAACAGTTCCTCAGCTCTGTGAGAAGGGCTCTTGTTCATCCAGCTTTGGCAAAGGGATATTACCTGTTTGAAAACAATAATGCAAAAGAATGTTATAGCTGAGCCTGCTGCCCAACTGGCTCTACTGAGCTAACGTATCACTTGGTTTGTCATGGAAAATAAGCAAAGGAAATAAGTGTAGCTACTATCCTATTCTCGCCATGAATATCTGAAAGAACCACAATTACAAGTGAAACCTAATGAATGCACTTTTCAGTAAGGAGCAGACAGGTTAATTAGCCATCTGTGTGCACACAGGAGTGAAAGGAAGACTGTGACTGTGAACTCACTTTGTCCTAAGAAGCAAAGCCTGACAGAAGGTTCCATTTAGAAATAGCATGTGATCAATGGATATGTCTGCTGAAACAGTGACAACCATCTGGCTCTGAGATGGATTTCGAGATCTTATTTCCAGTTAACTGAGGTGGCTTAGTGAATCAAAGGCATGGTTAAGAGTAGAATTCACAATTTTTTTTTTAGCTTTCCTTCCCATCCTTGCTTCAACCAGAGCTTTCCTTTAACTGGTTGACCTTGATCAAAGAGGTTACCTCTGAGCTGGAGGGCTGATGTTTGTTTCTGGGGGCTGCTCAGAAAGGTCCTCCTCTGAGTGGAGCCCCTGAACTTGAATTTGCATTTGGAAAGCCATCTCTACCTGAGTGCTTAGGCTAGTCCCATCTCCAAATATCTAGAGGTGTGCAGAAGCTCTGAGGACTCACTTATCTATAGAGGAGATAAAAATAATTTAACCCACTCAAGCTTCTGGATTTCATTTTTGGCCTAGAGTTGTTTTAAAGCTCCCACTTAAAACAGATGCAGTGAGATTTAAAGCTGCAAACCGATGGCTCATGGGATGCATCTGGCTTGCAGGTATGTTTATTTGCATGGTCTTTTATTTTTTTTAAATTTTGAATTGGTGGCCAGTACCTAAAATTTGAGAAGTACTACACAAAATGCCAGATGTCCAAGCTCCCTGGGAAAATGGGCTCACATCCTTGCCTGGCACTGAACAAGAAGCAGTGAAGGCCAGCTGCCCCTTTAGGAACAGGTTGAACTCCAGATTTGCTACTGAACACACTCCTCCCTGGCCCAGTTCTGTTTGCTCATTCTTGTTACCGGCTGGCCCCTAGAGATGAGCATGACCCCATTAATGCCGCACCAATATGCCCTTTATACTTTTTAAAATTGTTAATACATGTTTTTATTATTTTCAGATTTACTGAAATGTAATTGATATAAAACATTGTATAAATGTAAACTGTGATGATCTGATACATGTATATATTGTCAGTTTTCAGAATGAGATTATTTAATACCTATCATCTCACATAACCTTTTTTTTTTCTTGTGAGAACTTCTAAGATCTCTCAGCAACTTTCAAATATACAATACGGTATTGTTAACTATAGTCACCATGTACATTACATTTCCAAGACTTATTTATCTTATAACTGGAAGTTTGTACCTTTTGACCACCTTCCTCTAATTCCAGTTTATACTTTTCAGAGTGCTTTCTTTTCACACAGCAGATTTGGGCCCCACAGTTCCGCCAATGCTCTTAGTTTACTGTGGAACGATTTTGTTAAATCACTTTAGGAAACACGTACCTGGGGGGGCCACAAAATAATCCTCCACAACTCGACGGGAGTTTTGTAGTAGTTCTTCAGCACAGTTACCTTCTACCACGTTGTCGGATCTCAAGTACAGACATCTACAAAACCGGAATCTTAAGGTTACCTTATCGGAGAACAGGACTTCCAAGGCAGGGTGGAGAGGGTCAGGAGTGGGGGGACAAGGGGGCAGCATGTTCTTGGCTGGTGGTCACTGCTCAAAGGTGGAGGACCTATGGTCAACACTGGATCACATTATAATTTGCAGTCTGTAGATTCTCCCAACAACCTGTGCGGTAAGTGGCTGTTATTCCTCGGGATTGATAATGTTTAAATATTTTTGGATAATTACTAAGGGTAAATTGCTTTTGGTGGAGATAGATTATTAAAGGCAATTTAAATAAGTGTGTTAAGTCTAACAGGTAAGCACAGTTTGCCAAGGGAATAAGTAGGATGCCTGACAGCCTGGGTAAAGCGAAGGGCCTGGAGTAAGTGATGTCACTGCTAAAGGATGGGCAAAAATTAGCTGGATTGGGAGGATGGGAAATGGACTTACTGGCAGGTAACTTGTAAGGAGTGGCTCTAAGTGACTTAAGGGCACTAGCTCCTCAGAGATAAAACTGGGATCTGTGCTGAGTTCTGGTACTCTAAGGTAAGGGCTTTTCTTCAGTGCAGCCACCTGTGGAGATAAAGTTGCCTCCCTTGCAAGAAGTACCACAAACAGTTCAGGAATCTCCCACTATTCTGGCCTAATGGCTTCATTAAAGCATCCAGATGGCAAACTAGTGAGGCCAGACAGGAGATGAACATACCTAGGAGGCCTCACTACTATTTCAAGGTTGAGGAGTGCATGACAGGAGGTCTGAGCCTGCTTCCACATATTTGGGCTGAAAAACCAGCAGTCTGTTCAATTGCTGACAGGAGAGCAGCCAAGCTCTTTCTGCTCTGAGCCAGGCATAGACCTAGGGCTAAACCTAATGGGACAAAGGGGCAAGGATGTGACATGCACGTCTGTGCAGAGGCTGCCTAAAGAGCTAAGTTGTAAGAAAGGACTAGGGTGTTTTGGGGGGGGGGTGTTGGTGGTGGCGCTTAGCCTAAGGCTAAACACAGTAAACACCTGCTCATAATATGAAGAGTGGACAGCTGGAGTCCATCCCAGGATCTGGCACTGTCTTAACTATGATGCTTCCAGACCTGAAGTTTCTTGCCAAAAAAGTGAAGGTTGCACTAGTGTTCTTTTGTTAGTCATACAAGGATTATGTGTTGATTTAAGAAAACTTGGAGAACAAAAATAAATATCCATGAAGGTGACCATTGGACTTTCTGGAGTTTATATTTCTGTTGCTCAGTAAAATAAAATGGACAAGAGTGTGGGCTCCTGAATCACAGCTGAACTCAAACAACAGGGATGAGTGTGTTTGCCACAGCTACCTTCACGTGGCATATGTGCAAATTACTTTAAAAAATTTTTTTAATTGATTTTAGAGAATGAGGAAGGGAGAGAAACACTGATTTGTTTTTCCACTCACTGATGCGTTCATCGGTTGATTCTTGTATGTGCCCTGACTGGGGAATTGAACCCAGAACCTTGGCATGTCAGGACAGCACTCTAACCAAGGGAGCTACCCGGCCAGGATCATGTGTAAAGTACTTTTCCTCTCCATGCATAAGCTTCCTTATTTGTAGAATGCTTCATCAAGTTGCTGGGAAGATTAAATGTTTAAAAAAGACACGGTAATGTCAATAAGAGGTAGATGCTGAATAGCACTGCTCCTTTTTAGAGTCCGTACAGCCAAGTACGCCTCAGTCCCCACTCCTCACTCAGAGTGTAACTGGTACTTAACTTGCCGTGACTGTGCTCAGCCTGCCTAGGCCCTACAGACTGGAAGGACGCTAACTTTTCTTGGCCCCTGGGAGATTTTAATGAAGACCTCTACCGCCAACAGGTTAAAAGCTGCTGCTTGCGGCCCTGGCTGGTATAGCTCAGTGGATTGAGCGAGGGCTGTGAACCAAAGCATCGTAGGTTCGACTCCCAGTCAGGGCACATGCCTGGGTTGCAGGCCACGGCCCCCAGCAACCGCACATTGATGTTTCTCTCTCTCTCTTTCTCCCTCCCTCCCTTCTCTAAAAATAAATAAATAAAATCTTTAAAAAAAAAAAGCTGCTGCTTGCCAAGAGTTGATTTAATAACAGCTGATTTATTTACTCATTTGCTTACTGGGTTTCCTGTGTGACATTTCCAGAAAAACAAAATTCATCCCTTGAAATATCACACATTTCCACCTAATTACTGTTCATGATGAAGTTGTATCTAGAATAAACCCACACCGCCCTGTTCTCTTCATCACAGGCTGTTGAACCCAGGGTCTCTGAGAGTGGCACACCATGCAGACCCTTCACTTGGCAAGTTGCTCTACTTTTCTTGACCTCAGAAACATGCATAAAACACTGAACAGGAACTGAGAAACTCTTTAGGTGTCTCTGAATCACTGACTGACTAAATGTCTACCTTACCTCACCTTTCTTAGTCCAAGTTCGACAGGAGAATTTAGTCCAGGTACTGTAGGACAGCCATTTTTACAATCAGGTGTATCTGGGCTAATATTACTAAGGAACTATCCTTGGGAGAATTGAAGAGAGTCACTTGGCTCTTTCTGTGTTCTGGTTCAGATGAGAAATCCTTATTGAGAAAGGCTTCAACTGTGAACTAGAAATCCCTGCCCTCCAAAGCTCATAGGTATTTAAACCAGTAACTGTGGGAAATGCAAATACAATAAAAAGCACTTAATTTAAGGTAAAGCAGTACAGCAGCATGGAGGAAAGAAAGGTGGCTATGGATCAGGAAAGGTCAGTCTCTGGATTTGAGGTGAGGAGGATAAAGTTTCCAGGGGTGCACTTTAGATGGCTTATGTAAAGCAGTAAGGCTCTGAGTGCTAAACTTTGAAATCTTTGATTCCCTGTGAAACTCTGGGACATGTTACATAACCTTTGTGACCCTCGGTTTCTTCATCTATAAAAGAGATACTAGTATTTGCCTTCCAGCGTTGTGATAACTGAGTTAATGCATATAAACATTAGTGCCTGGCATGTAAACATGGTAATGCTTTTTAGTTCAAACAAAATGATAGGCAACATGTTCAAAACATGAAAGTCCTTCCAATGTCACATCTCTGAAATGGAATCGTAAGTCAAACTGGTTTCCAAAGTTACGGCAAGACTGCAGATCACTGAATACCAAGTCACTATTCTAGCTATCAGACCCCAATCCCCTTCTTCATCTCCACAAACTCTCCTAGGAGTAATAGTTGCACTTCTTTACTTTTAGGTGACTTGGGAAATTCTGTCTTTGTGTTTCTATTCCCCACTTTTCCAAAGATGTTAGTAAAGAACTGTCAACGGACATTTACTGAGTGTCTGCTCAGTGCTAGACACTGAGAACATAATGAGCAACCGCAAACACACTGCCCAGAAGGTGGATGAACGGGAGTAGGAAGGCAGAGAATCCAGAGGCACTCAAATAGATGTGTGAAATACATGTACAGTTCCAGCATTACTGAAAATCATGAGAGCTACAGGCCCTGAGGAGGCTGCAGTTGAAATCTTCAGAAAGAAAGAAGGCAGCACAGAGGAGTGGGGTGGGTGGGTAAAGACAAGGACTTTGAAGGAAAAAAAATGCAGAGCTAGAGGAATTGAAAGTGGCAGCTGTGTCTTGGAGAGGTGGGCAGGGCCTCGGTTAAATGATGCCCTGCCTGCTGCGGTAAAGCTTTCATCTTTAACCTAAACCCACCTGAGAAGGGTTTGGATAGAAGAAACATCAGATTTCTGTATCGAACCACTGTGTGACTTTGGGCAAATCAATTAAACTCTATAGACCTGAGCATCAAAACAAAATAAAAGTTTTGAAGGAATCAAAGACGTGTTCAGAACAGGAAGCCAGCAAGCAGTTTACACAGAGGTTATGGTTACAGATGGGTCTGCTGTCCGCTTTGGCGCTGATTAATGGAACTAGTCTTGTTCCCACCTGAACTGGTTCATTTTTTAAAAAAATTCCATCAGGCAGTCTAGGACAAAGTTGTAGATTATCCCTATTTTTGCAGTGCCAAACAGCAAATAAGTCTGCTTTTCAGAGAAGGTTTTCTTAAAAAAAAAAAAAAAAGTTACGACTAGGCAACAACTAATTGGTAGAGGGGTAGAAGCTGTGCCCTTTCAGTAGTCAAGCCAGTCTGCCAAAGACCCCGCCCCTCCTGCCTGCCTTACTCTACACTTCACTGTGGTACTCCTCCGCGCCCTGTGGCATGTGTGTTTGGGCCCTTGGTGTAAAATGAAAAGTTAAAACTTCCCTCTGCATTCCCATTTTCTTTGAAACTGTTGGTAACAGTTTCTTGCATGCCTTTTCAAGGAACAAAAGAAAATTTAATGCATACACCAGCATATGTAAAACAGATAACACATAAAGCATCGATAATACTGTACACAATGTTCTGAACTTTGCCTTTTTTGTTAAGTATACTTTAATGACCTTCCCATATCAGCATATGTAGTTATTTGTTTCATTATTTTTAACTACTGCTGAATAGTCCCATGTATTACATGATGATGTAATTAGCCACGAAGGACACTTAGATTGTTACTGGGTTTTTGTTTGTTTTTTTTTACTACAAACTGATTTGCATACTCTGGACACTTTGTGCACAGATCTTGATGCACTTTCACAGATATTTACATAGGGGACCACTAGATCAGAAAATACGTACATTTAAAATTTTGAAAAATAAAAATTTGAGACGGGAATCCAACAGTAAGCAAATAGGACACGAACTCATTCTAATAACAAGAGACAACAAATCAGCAAAAATAAGTCAAGAAAAATAGCCGAAGAAAACCCAACAGGCTAAGGAAGAGGAATAGGGAATTTGGAGTGGTCAGAGAAGGCCCTTCAGAGGAGATAAACTAAGACCTGCCAAAGAGACAGACTCCAAGAAAAAAGGAATACACGTTCAATCACCCTAGAGAAGGAACTCACGTGGCGTGTTGGAAAGACAGCAATGAAGCCGATGTAGCTGAACTGATAAAAGCAGTATGTCGGAGTGGAAGACAGCGAGTCTGTGAGGTAAAGCTTTGAGGATGATAAGCAGTTCGGATTTTGTTCCTAGTTACACTGGGAGGCCGTGAAAAATTTAAACGAGAACGATAGGACACATAAACAAGAAGACTGAAACCACTTACCCGCGGGGTGGTCGTGGGCAAGGTCCTGCATCTCGCCTAAAGCTCTTTCTCCCTCTGTGAAATGACACTAATCGCCACCCTCAATGGCTGCGAAGGCGCCTCGGGCAAGGCCGCGAGTTTACCTGTCCTCCAGTACTGACTCCATGGGCTCCACCCCGTCCGTGTCCACCGCGCGGAGCCGGTCGGCAAAGGCGATGGCTGTCTCCAGCCGTGCCACGGCC
Organism: Tonatia bakeri; assembly: GCA_004024845.1. Lineage (NCBI taxonomy): Eukaryota > Metazoa > Chordata > Mammalia > Chiroptera > Phyllostomidae > Tonatia > Tonatia bakeri. Next base: position 63,143 of record PVIA01006208.1, read on the forward strand.
TCTTGGCTGCCGAAGTCCACAAGCGCTAGACGCTCCAGGTGTTCGATCACATCTGCGGTGATTCGCCCACTTCCCTGGGGAGGGGGGCGGGTGGGACAGGGTTTGGGGCACGGGTGCCGCACGCTGCGCCTCCAGGGCCGCTTACCCACGCGCGCAGACACCCCCACCTGCCAGCCTTTACCTGAGGATCTGCCTTGGAAGTGAAGCCCCGGCGCCCGCCCACCCAGGCCCGAAGGACCTGCCGCGCAGCCCGCGCCCACATTTCTCCTCCGCTCGGCCTCCGTACCGTGCGCACGTAAGCCGAGCGACTTGCCTAAGCATGATGACCTCAGTGCGCCGCCACGGTCGCCGCCATGAACAGCGTAGGGGAGGGATGCACTGACATGAAGCGCGAGTATGATCAGTGCTTTAACCGGTGGTTTGCCGAGAAGTTCCTCAAGGGGGACACCTCCGGGGACCCGTGCACCGAGCTCTTCAAGCGCTACCAGCAGTGTGTTCAGGTGAGCCACGGCCGTCGTCCCTACCCCCGACCCCGCGTTCTCTGCCGAGTCACCGGCCTCACGCCTGGTATCTTGCGGGGGTTGGGACCGGGAGGGTGGAGTAAAGTCTCGTCCATGAGGCCAGTGGCAGGGGGCAGTTCTCTCGCCTGCCGTCACCACCAGGGCTGCTTGGTGTCTCTCCCGATGACAAAGTTAAATGTTTGGTAGCGCTTTACTTTTTACGGAGCACAGGAACATTTTTTGGTTCACTTGGCGTTCGCCTTAAAGTTGCAGAGGAGGCATAGTTCGTATTTGAAAAATGGAACACTCACGCCCAGAAACAGGAAGTGATTAGGCCAAGTTCGCTAGAATCAAGTTGCCTTGATTTTTGCGGTGGTGCACTTTTCCACTCCTGTTTGGCAGCGAGGCTGGGTGGTAGCCTCCCTCTGACCTGTCAGTCATTATGGTTTCATTTTTGTTACTATCCCTTCATTGGTCTGTTTTCCCTTCTACCCTTCCTCCCTCCAGTTGTTGCTCTTTATCCTGTCTGCACACAGGAAGTGAGGCTTGCTCAAAGCCATAGCTTCATATTGACCTTTGTTTTTCTCCTCCCATCAGAAAGCAATAAAGGAGAAAGAGATCCCCATTGAAGGACTGGAGTTCATGGGTCATGGTAGAGAAAAGCCTGAAAGCTCTTCTTGACCTTGACAGTCATCTTGAAAATGGACTGCTCAAATCAGGAAATTGAGCACTCTGGATTGTGTTAAGACTGTGAAGAGAGCCATCGATTTAATGAGGAGTTTGGTGTGTTTAGGGGGGTGTTTCCCTCCTTCTAGATGCTTTCTTCTCACTTGTAAAAGATGACGAACCATCACTTTTCACTTTGGGACGGTTTCTCACTTGCACTGGCATC